>JAFEMH010002522.1:0-132500 GCA_022495995.1 Adenophora triphylla var. japonica | reverse complement strand
ATGGAACGTTTTGATTGGAAGCCAAAACTTGAAAAAAGGCTTTGAAAGTGGAACGTTTTGATTGGTAGCCAAAACTTGAAAAAAGGCTTTTAGGACCAGAGATTGTTAGGTTCGGAGGTCACGTTACTTTCGGGAAGAGTATATTGAGATCACCGGGGTAGCCTCGTATAACGAGTCTTTCTACCTTTCTCGAAATTGTGTGTGTGTGTGTTGCATTTTGAAAAGGAGCTTGAATGACAAGATTTAATCTTGGTTTGAATGACAAACGTTGATTTGTGATAAAAAGCGAGCGTTTGAATGACAAACGTCGGTTTTGAGTTTTTAAAAGAGGGTTCAAATGACGAACTGAAATCTTTAGTTTGAATGTCAAACGTTGATTTTAATGAAAAGAGCGTTTGAATGTCAAACGTCGGGTTTTGAGTCAAAAATGAGCGTTTGGATGCCAAACTTCGATTTTGCATTGTTTTTTAAAAGGAGTTCGAATGACGAACTCCGGTTTTGAACCAGGCATTACACTGTTACCAATTTCATGAAAAAAAGGCATTAAATGATATGCGATCAACGAGCCATTTTGTGACTCGAATTTTTATAAGTAAATACTATCACAAGCCAAACGGCTCGGACTTGTAAATGACAGTATTTAAAGTGCGGTATCAACGGAATCAAACGATCCGGACAATAAAGATGCGATCGACGAGCCAAACGACACGGAATTGTAAAGGTACATAATTTAAATGACGGTATCGACGGATCAAACGATCTGAATTTTGTAAATGACGATCACGAACCAAACAGTTCGGACGGTAAACAGACGAATCGACGGATCGATCGATCTGGACAGTAAATGACAGTAAAGTAAAAACGGGGTTGAAACGCCGTTTTAACCCGAAATTACTTCTCTTACGGGAGAGAATATGATTAAGGGGTAAAACGTATCGATCCCCGTAGACGGCGTTACGTCTACATTTTGAGAGTTTCGACCGGAATGACAATAGCATTTGACGCGTAAATCGAGGTGAAACGAGTTTTTAGAGAGAGAGAGTGTTACCTATGGCTAGGGGTTAACTCTTTGGCTCGGTTTACGTATACGAGATACGATTTTGGTGTTTGAAAGGTGTTTCGAGGTTGTTTAGTTCGTGTTTGGTTGGAAAACGGGATTTTCACGCAAATCGAGACAAAACGGGGCTCGAGAGGGGGTAGAACTGCTTTGGGCCGTGGGGTTTTTGAGAGAGGGTAATGTTTTTCTCTTTTTTTTCTTTAAAAATGAAAACCCTTGTATTTATAGGGGTGAAAATGCAAAACAGGCCGGACGGCCTAAGGCTCAATTTGGGGGGTTTTTGGGTATTCTGGAAATTTGGGAGACTTGATGAGAATTTTGGTTTTTCAAGTAAAACAGGCCGGACGGCCTATGGGGATAGGGGAGGTTGTGCATGCGTGCCATGTGTCACGATGAGTCACTAGGGCTAGGGTTTTTTGTCCCGTTATTTCCGGTTTTGTCCGTTATTTAAATAACTGTCCGGAAAATGTCCGAAATGCCCCCGAAAAGTCTCGAAAAATGCATTTTTCGAGGAAAGTTGTACTTTGACGTGTGATAACGTGTGTTGAGTACACTTTGGTATCGAGATGCACGGGGCAGTCCCGGGATGTCTCGTTGACTCGGGAATAGGGAGTTTAACGGGTTCCGGTTAACCTGGAAAGGGCCAGTTAACGGATTCCGGTTAACTTTTAACGGATTTTGACGATCCGGATTTCGGTACTTACAATAAGAAATATAATTACGGTGGTCGTGAGGCCACCGTAAATAAGAGACGAGTCATCCAACACAGCACGAATCGTCCCCATTTTAACTCTCTCTGATTCCCTCATCCCCCTTTGTGGACGAGTCGTCCATTGATCTTATTTATGGCGGATAAACGAAGCCACCGTAAATAGTCTAGTTATTTATGGCGGCTTCGTTTATTCGCCGTAAATAAGTAGACTTTTTTTTCCCAGTGCACCCTGTATTATTAATTTCCCCCAAAACATACACCAGCAGGAACAACATAGAACACAAGCTGGAAAATCAGCAGGAATCCAAAACAGGGCCAATATAATTTCCCTATTCTTTGGGGGGGGGTCAAACATCGAACGTGGTTGCACTTCAACCTCCTAAATAAGGGACAACCCATTTGCAATTGTCAAAAACTAAATGCACTACATATAAAATACATGTAATAGCATTGAGCACCAATAGGTCCATCCATGTCTCATGCCAGAAAATCTAACCAATAACACAAAGATTGTACTTATGTTTTATAAATTACAAGACTGTTCCAGTTATTGATGAAGCCAATGGTACTGATGCCAGAAAAGCCGCAACATTTCCCACCTCCTCTGTTAGATGAATTACCTCAGATCAGTACTTATATAAATAGGTGCACCATTTAAATTGGGACGGAGGGAGTATAATCTAAGAACATGTTACCTTTGTATACTCTCCAAAGCGGCCTTGGCTGAACTCATGCCTCCACCATATCTGCCCACAAAGAAGGTATAGTTAAAGGAAAATGTCACTTTGTGCCTCTCCATCTGATATTTGCATAATTATTTACAGTGAATTCAAAGTCTTCCTGAAATGAGGTGTTTATTACTTATGGAATGAGGAGCTCACACCTCTTTAACTAGCAATTTCAAGCATTTTAAGGCATCATTTACTTAGCCCCTATAATGTATGTAATTGTACAAATCCCATTATGCTAATGTCGTGTACCATCAACTTTACGGTACAAAATTCATAAAAATCCAGTAATCAAGTACTCCATCAACTAAAGTACAAGCACAGTTAAAAATCATCTCTAAGTTTAAACAAGCTAAAAATGAACTAAACAGAACAAGTGGGTAGCGATAGAATAAGGAGCTCGGACCTCTTTACATCAACTTTTGTAGATAATTCATGTATTTTACATGCTTAAATCCTTACAGTTTTAAGTAAATACATAAGCCCACCATACTAACAACTTTACATCCCTAAATTTTGCCACAATTGGATAAAACTCACACAAACCCTTAATCTCAATAACCCACAGAACAACTTCAACTTAATATATAAATATCAGATGGAGAGGCACAAAATGACATATCAGCAGCATGGGGTACTTAGAAAGGCACAGAATTAACTATCAAGAAGCATCAAACCTCACATGAGGTCATATTTTCTTCCCATAAGAAAATACCTACAAGGTTTGAACTTGAACCAATAATGCAAGAGATTCAACTCTAGTGGTTCAAACTTGATATGGCAGGTTTCATTGTAGCATGACCCAATTCAACAAGAATTCTAATTAAATAAGACAAATGAATTATGAGTCAACAACTAGTGATATTAGATTTATAGGATTGAGAAAACATACCACTGCCCATTACTGCCATTTCCATGTTGTTGCATATAATTACGTTGCAAAGCTTCTATCATTTTTTGTTGAGCCTCAAGTTTCTTTGCAAATTCTGCTCATTGGGCCTCTTGACGCTTTTCAAAATCAGCTTCCATGAATGAAACTTTCTCCTCAAGTGCACGGACTGAATCACTTTGAGATGTTGAGGCTTTACCAAACACCCTAGATTTGGTAAGACCTTGTCCCATACAAAGCACTCTCCCATGGCCATCATTTCCTACAAGATTTGTGAATATTTGTTCTCGCTTGCTTGGAGAGTTTTGATCCTCCTCTGATAGTTCTTCAATTGCATCATTGAGCGTTAACTGTAACAAAAAACAACATGTTCAATATAATTATTTTAACTTTAATTAATATTATGAAAATGAAGTTAGAAATGGAAAAAGTATTCTATACAAGAAAAATACTAGGTAAAAATAAAACTGAAACAGAAAAGGTTGAAACTTTAACTTACGATCATACGAGAGGTGGTTTCGTCTGCAGCCTGACCATCTTTGTCGGTGCGCATAGCTATAAACATGCTTACTCGATCAGTGGGTAATCCCTCGTCTTCTCTCTACCATTTATAATAGAATCATTTGACAAAAAAAAAATATTTATATACGATACAAAAGAAGCATTAATTGACAACTGAGAACTAAATTGAATGATGACAAACCTCTTTTCGGAGTTGACTATGTGACTTTTTTCCAGTCCTATTAAGGCACTCTTGCTTTGATCGATTCACTTGATTTATTTGAGATATTGTCTGGAAAAAAAAGATAGTATTAGTATTAATTTGAAACATATAAGAGATTCACGATAATAGATTGAGATTAATTTGAAATATACCTTAGCCTTTTTTGAACTCCACGTATGAACAAGTTCAACCCATTGATCCGAATCAACACACGCATCAGGTTTGTTAGTCAATCGCTCCTCGTCGTTTGCATACTTATTATATGCTTGTCTCACCTGATATTTCAATATTACAAAGTCATAAATGAGATCTAAACAAATATATATTACAAGTAAATAAAGTCGTCTGTTGCATACTTATTATATGCTTGTCTCACCTGATATTTCCAATCTCTCCATTGTTTATTGAGAGCTACATAGCATATTTGCTCATACTCGGGAGGTGCATTGGTATTATCCTATATACAATTCAACAAAGAAAAAGAACAATTGTTAGAGAATCATAAGACTTTTGACTACTTACTAGAATACAAAATTAAAGCCAAGAAAAAATAATCAAGTAAACATAAGATTTATGTAAGGAATATGAATTACAACTTACTTGAACATCTTTTCATACGTTCTCTAGAACCTATACGTTCCATCTCATACCAATCTTTAGTTAATGGGAAATTTTCCCCATTTCTCACAAAATACTCGAGCTGAGTAGCTAGTTGAGCACTTTCGCCACCACAGGATTGTCCAAATTCATTAAATATGACATTAAGCTTTTCTTTACCCCATTTCTTTGTTTTTTTTTGCCAACCCTCTTCCTTTCCTTGAGGAGCCCTCACCTATTTGCTTTCTTGGTGGCATATCTGGCTAAAAAAAATATAAGAAACATAAAAATACATATTACAAAGTCATAATCATAAATGTGAGTGATAATTGCTACCTTGTTGGTAAAAAATAAGTGTGCAATTCGACCAAAATTGATGATACAACTTTATGGCATCAAAAGTTAGAACATACTTATTATAGGAATATTGAGAAAATTGTCAAATTTAGTGCTGTTAAAGGTGTTCCCAATCTCAATTCAAGAATACCATGGTGTATGGTGACTGTCAAAAAGGTAAACAAACTCGTGTTACTCACAGTGTTGGACAATACAGTGAACAACACATTATTTTCAGCTTTTGCACATGTACTTAATGGGTCTAATTGAGGTAGAAAACTTGGGAGGTAAGAGGTATATTTATGTGATAGTGGATGATTTTTATAGGTTTACTTGGGTCTATTTTTTAAGAGAAAAATCTGAAACTTTTGATAAATTTAAAAACTTATAATACAAAATAAAAAACATGTTTTGTTCATCTATTTTCCGAATAAAACCAGATCATGGTAATGAATTAGATAATATTTCCTTCTCTACATTTTGTAGTAAAAAGAGAATACACCATAAATTTTCGGTACCTAAAACACCACAACAAAATGGTGTTTACAAAAGGAAAAATAGGACTTTTTTAGAGATGGCTCGTGTTATACTAATTCTCTAGAAAAATTTCTAAAGGATTTTGGGCCGAGGCATTAAACACGACATGTCACACTTCGAATAGAGTTTTCTTAATACATGGTACTACTATGACATCCTATGAGATTTTAAATGGAAAAAAACCTACCGTACACTATTTTCACGTGTTTGGGTGTTTGTGTTATATTTTAAATGACAGGAAATATTAAGGAAAACTTGATTAAAATAGTGACAAAGCTATCTTTCTTGGTTACTCTCAAAACAGTCGTACTTACCGAATATATAATTTAAGATTAAAAACTATTCAAGAATCGATAAATATTGTTTTAATGACTTTTTGAGTGTCATATGTGAACCAGCTAAAGATATGCCTCTGATGTTGCTGGAAGAAGCTGAAGAAGCTGCTGAAACAGGAACCGTTTCACATGATGCAGCTACAGATTCTGGTGTTTCCCCAAGTGTTGTCTCTGATATGGTAACTCATGAGTCAAGACATGATTCCAGAACAGGGGCTGTAAATAATGGCTTAGAAGAAGATGATGATATGGTGTATCAACAGGCCAGGAGAGACCCCCCCATCAAGAATCAGGAATAAGGATCCCACTACTCAGATAATTGGGGAGGTTAATGAGGGGATTCGTACAAGAAATAAGGAGCCCATCAACTATAGAGAAATGGTAAGGTATGTGTGCATGTCCACCACATACTCCAAGGTAAAACACTCTTGTTTCATTTATGTTATTGAGCCTAAAAATGTGATTGAATCCTTAAAAGATAACTTTTGGATTCAAGATATACAAGAATAGCTTGAACAATTTACCCGTAACAATGTTTGGTGTTTAGTTCCTCGTCCATCACATACTAATATAATTGGAACTAAATGGATTTTTAAAAATAAATCTGATGAATTGGATAATATTGTTCGTAACAAAGCTCGTATTGTGGCTCAAGGCTATAAACAAGTGGAATGAATCGATTATGACGAGACATTTGCACCTGTGGCTAGAATTGAGTCAATAAGAATTTTTTTAGCTATAGCTTGTTACATTAAAAGCACATTACACCAAATTTATGTTAAAGCGGCTTTCTTAAATGGCTACTTAGATAAGAGATATATATTGAGCAACCTAAGGGGTTTGAAGACCCATTGCACCCAAATCATGTATATAGACTTGAGAAAACATTATATGGCATGAAACAAGCTCCACGAGCATGGTATGGACGTTTAACAAGTTTCCTAATTGAATATCTATTTGTTAGAGGCGAAGCCGATAGGACATTGTTTATTCTAAGGCATGAAAAGAACTTGTCATTTCTCAAATCTATGTTGATGACATAGTTTATGAATCCACATCTAAAACTTGTTTGCAAAATTTTGTGCAGGCTATGACATCAACTTTTGAGATGAGCATGATAGCTGAACTAAACTTTTTCTTGGAATTGCAAGTAAAACAGTCAAATGATGGGATCTTTATTTCTCAAAGCACGTATGCAAGAAGTTTGGTAAAAAAAGGTTCGAATTAAAGAGTGCCAACAGTTCAAAAATACCTATGGGATCAACACTTAAGGTGGGCAAGGACCAAGGAAGGGAGGACATTGATCCAACTCTTTAACCATGATATGTAGTATTCTTTATCTTACTGACAGACGTCCCGACATTATGTTCAGCGTAGGTGTGTGTGCCAGATATCAGTCTAATCCTAAAATTTCTCACATAAACGCTGTTAAGAAAACCATTAAATATGTATCTGGGACTAGTGACTTAGAAATTTGGTTTACTAAAGATAGTAATACCAACTCAGTTGGCTTTAGTGATTCTGATTGGGCTGGGGATATAGATGATAGAAAAAGTACCAGTAGGGGTTATTTTTTCTTAGGTAATTACCTAGTGTCATGGTACAGTCGCAAGTAAAATTGTGTTTCTCTCTCGATTGATGAATCTGAATATGTAACAGTCGGGAGTTGTTGTTCACAATTAATATGGTTAAAACATACGCTTGATGACTATGGTTTTGATAGTAATATCTTGACCATGTAATGTGACAATTTAAGTGCAATAAATATTTTCAAAAACCCGGTACAACACTCTCGCACTAAACAAATTGAAATCCGCCATAATTTTTTAAGAGATTTAGTGGAAAATGATTTAATCCAAATAGAGCATATTGATACCAAACATCAACTTGCAGATATTTTGACTAAAGCCCTTGACCATAAGAGATTTCAAGCTTGAAAAAATCTCTTGGTCTGTGTTTTGTATAATCTGTTATCTCAATATGTTGTCGTCTGTGCTGCCAACACAAACAACAACACTGTGTAACATAAAAAAAAACTTTATTATTGTTTAAACCCAATGGGTGGCACTTGCTGACCCTTTTTTTGTTCTAGTGTGGGTGTATACTTAGGTTAACATGTTGATAAGTTCCCTTTTGTGCTCAATGTGACAAAGTCACGAATTATATGGCTGCTATTTAATAGGCAAATGTTGTTGAAATACTCCTAAAGCAACTCGGGGCACGGCGTTCGCTACGACGATGCTTCTTTGCCAAACGAGAGTATTATGTACTGGGTTTATACTAAGTATTATGGACTTGTAGCTCGCTACTACAGTGTACCCTACTTGAAAGGTATACAACTTAAATTATATCGCTTTACACTTTAGTTAAAAACTCGGGACACGGAGCTCGCTAATACAATAATTCATTGTAAATAAAGTAAGTATTAAGTTTGCTTAAAATTGCCTAAATAATTGATAATTAAAAGTTCATATATTTTATAAATATCAAGGGGATCTTATTCAAATATGTTATTTTATGTGTTATCAAACATTGCTATCAACACATCAGTTGGTGCTACATTAATTTTTATTTCTTCTTTTTATTTTCGGATTTTTATTAATTAAATTTTGAGTTTCAAAAAGTCTATTTTCATAGATTTAGAGCTTGTGAAATCAAAAGGTTTTTAACAAAAATCATTAAATTTTCCTTAGCTAAAAGTCCTTATGAAATTTTCTATTATTTTGAAGTTCAATTTGATTTGAAATTGATTTTCAAAATTGAAAATCCAAAATTTTCGAAATTTTCTGTAACTACTTTTAGTTGATTTTTTTTTTTTAAATCTAGCTGAATTATATTGTTGTGAGGAGTTGGGATAGGGATAATTTTTACCTTTTTAATTAAAGCTTGTTACAAATTTTATTTGTAAAAGGTTTTTAAATTTATAGATAAATATGAGTTGGTTATAAACTTGTCAAATCAACTCCTATTTTCTCTCCCTTTACTAATTAATTACACCAACTTCCATCATTATCTTCTCCTTCACTGCTCTCTCTCCTCTCTTCGTCTCTCTCTCTCTCTCTATAAACAAAACCCTCTAACTTCATCTTCCTTCTTCATAAAATCCGCCATGACCAGTCCTTCAAAAGAACTCCCAAAATGATTCACCCATGGACATTTCTCATTTATCCCCTTCCAGTATTGCTTCAAGTGTTGCCATTACAATGGAGACATCACCTGCGGCAACATTGTCCGCAACACCATCCACAACACCAAACCTAGAATTAGTTGTGTCAAATCCTCTTCCCTCTCCTGTGACGATGGTCATCCCTGAGAGTTCACATTCGCTGGAACTCACCTTATCTCTTCCTAAGAAGACAAGGAAGAGAAAATTGGTTAATTCCCCTTCTAGGGCTCCATCCTCTGGTAGGCATCAATTTGAAAGAATCAAGACATTATCAAGGTGAGGAGCAGCTTCTAACACACCTGATGACCCAATGGAGATAATAGATGAAGATTATAGTGCATCTCTTGAGGTGTCTTCTGAAGAAGGATCGGATGAGAACTTCAAAGCAAGCAAAGAGAAATCATCATCTTCTGATGATGAAGCTTGGTTAGAGGATGATTTTGATGACCACTAGCCAAAGCCCAGCAAATACTGATCAAAAAGAAAAAGCTCCAATGAAGTGTTGTCTCAAGTGTTGCCACTGCAGAGACAACACTAACCACAACACAAGCTGCAATAGCTACAACACAAGGAACCACATCTACCACCACACCCCTAGCAACACGTGAGGTATCACCTACTCCTTCTCCAAATCCTAGAACTGAACATGAATCATTTGTTTTTTACGAACTTTCGTTTTTGTATCAGGAATTTTATAGTGAGTCTAATTTGGACAAATGGGTTCAAGACTAGGAAAAGAGTATTTTTAATGAGAGAAACATTGATGTGAATAAGTTCAAAACCTATGACATTTATCAATTTTTGGAGGATAGGCGCTTTTTACCGCCAGTGACAAAGATTTCTAAATATGTTGAGAGTGTGGTGAGAAACTTCTATACCCATTTACGTGAGGACATAGATGATAGGAATACCCCCTATTATGGGAAATTTTTGAGAGGGGAACCATCTTTGATTTTAATCATTCGGTGATCAAAAGAGCCTATAACCTTCTTAACGTAGATGATGAGAGTGTAGTTATTGAGCCCAATACTTTGGCCAGCTATCTTACAGGTGATAGGATGAATGTTTGGAGTGATCATTTTAGGGCAGCCCACCTTACTTCTCTGTTTTGTGTTCTTCACAAAATTTGCATAACCAATTGGCTTCCAACCGCCAATGAGAACACAATCACCCTAGAGCAAGCTACCTTGTTGTACAAGTTGGGGAATAAACAAATAGTAAACTTTGGGAGAGTGGTTTTCACCCACTTGGCTACTTGGGCAAAGAAGAAAAAGGCCTCCGCATACATCTTTCCATCCCTCATCTTTAATGTTATCATCTTTCAATCCCTAACCTTATATAATGCTGACTACTATACAGAGAGCCCTGTGTACTACAAGATTCGTAAGCATTTCATTGATGGAGATAGGCACAAAGATCTCCCTTGGATTTCAGCTGTTACTGCCTCTCCTACTACTGCTCCAGTTTCAAGTGTTGCCCCAAGTGTTGTTCCGAGTGAAGATAACACTCAATGCAACACTCCACCAATTACGATTGATGCTTCTGTTATACTAATTTTTTTCTACAGGCAGATGAAGCATATTGATTCTCTAATGCAAGGGTGGCTGGAAATGAGAGCAGATATCGAGCAGATGGTATATTTGATTTCTTCCAAAATATGGGGAGATAATCAAAGACGTGATGTTTCTACCGATACTGGTATGAGTGGTGATAAAGCCGAGGGAAATGAAGGTGGAACGGGAGGACCAAGGGCTGATCTTCAATCTGATCCAACCAGCAAGGCTTGATGGTTTAATGTTTCTTGGATTTTGTTTTTTTCTAAAACAATTTCTATTTGTTTGGTTTGTTGATTAAACAATTCTTGTTTTTGTTTTTGTTTAAATGGCTGTTTTGTTGGATAAAATTTAACTTAGGGATATTTTGTGGTTAGCTTATAATAATACTTGGTTTGGTTTGTTTTAAATCTTGGATTGAGGGGGAGTAAAATATTAAGGGGGAGATATGTTTTGGAGTTACATAACTAACATTCTTATGCATGAAAATCACTTTGTATTTTGTGAAGAAATGTATAACTAAGGGCGAGATTGTTAGTGTTACACCAGTGTTGTCATTGGTGTTATCTCTTGTGTTGCTACACTAGTGTTATCACTGGTGTTGCCTCATGTGTTGCCGTTATGCTGACAATTTAAAATAAGGATAGTTACTACATGTTATTTATAAATTACTAAGTGATAGTTAATTATTTACATGTATGCTATTAGTTTATTGGAATTATGTTTGAACAGGTCATGATGAGTGTGATAGGCGTGACAAATGAGGAAGAAAAAAAGTTACACATAAATCCTCATTTATATGTAATAGTGGAGACCAAGTAAATATAGTTATAAGCTTATCTACATAGGGGGGCTGAAGATAAGATGTACAAGGTGAAGAAGCTTGGCGGTACAAGCGTTGAATAATAGGAAGACCTAGTCTATTACAAACATGGAAGGTGGAGTTAAAAGTGGTCTTCTCTCTCATGGTTGTTTTTCTGGTAAGATTGAGTAGGATTCAAATTATAGGAGCCTATATATTGTGCAAGCATTCGACAACTTCAATCACCAGGTACAAAAGTTGAGATTTGCACAAGTTAGAACACGGCTCTTCAGTGTTGTCCCATGTGTTGGCAACACTCTATCAAACACTAGTGAGTTATAGTTAAAAGCTATTAATTAATTTTGTCTTTTTGAATTAGTGTGAAAAGTGTTGTTTATAATGTTAGCAATACTATTGACAACACTTGTTTTGTCTTTCTCTTATCTTAAGTCATTAACAATTTCAACCACTATCACATAGAACGAACGTATGCGCGTACACACACGCTAGACCTCGGTTGATATGTCGGAATGGGCGTGCAATATCTATGCATCCGAAACTCAAAAATAATCGAAATTAAAAAAATCATTATTTATTTTATGACATAGGAAGTACAATGTTAGAATATGAAGTTGGATGGACTTAAAAAATATGCACTCTATTTCTATGAGATTCGGCAATTTCACTAAGCATATTGATGACGCCAAGCTTTTCAGGGTCAGGAGCGGTTCAAGGATATCTGGCTAGGATATTTAGGTGGTTAGTTTGTACCTAGATCACAACACAAAGAAGCACCGTTAAGGTCAAAGTTGGATGTTACTCCAACTCAGGCCCTCGGGTGTGAGAGTAAGAATACTGAGATAATAAGGCTTTGAATACCTTGGAGTGTGTGTGTGTTTAGGGTTTAGAGTAATATGGCTTACTCAATTGTATATGGAACTTACCTTGCCCAAGGGGGTAAAGGCCTTCTATTTATAGGCAATGCAATGGTGCTTGTTGAGGTAAGCAATGAGATCAGCAATGAGATCAGCCCTAGGGGGCAATTTGGTATTTGACCAGCTACACGTGTCCGCATCTAATTGGTCCTGTCAGGGAGGGAACATTGGTATCCCGGGGGACATGGCTAAAAGGGACATGAGCCGTGTAGCCGACTTGGAGCATTAAATGGAATAGTAGGCGCCTGACTGAGCCGCATTGAATGCGTGATGGGGGAGCCGGCAAGTGGCCTGTCAGAGCCAGTAAGCTAACTTGCTCAGTAAGGCTTGACATTAACCGGGAAGCAGACATGTGCCCGCGGTCAACGTTGTGCCCGCGATCAACGGTATATGACGCGAGCACGGTTGATGCGGTCATGCCTACTGCGGGCATGGGTCCTTGCGGACATACAATCTGCGGGCACGGACCCAACGGTCACAGGTCGTGCGGGCACGAATATAGCGGTTAGGATCCTTCCGGTCTTTGACAGGATTAATGCGGGGAGGGACGCGGTCTTGACCTCAAGGGCCTATCTGTCCGCGGTCTTCCCAGCGATCTAGGAGCGCCACGTCACTGGTTCCTTAGACCAGACCGAGCGCGGGCCCGGTCCAGTAGATCCGGGCTCATCAATGGCCCCTAGCTCCGAGTGTGATTATTTATGGTCTGAGCGAGGAGGTACTAGAAGCTCGGTAGGATTGGATCGCCGCTTTGGCGAGCACCAGTGTTGGCATTTTTGTTGGTTGTTGCTTGGCCCCATGGGCCTATGGGAACGTTCGGGAGGCACCAGTGAGTGACACGTGGCCCCTTGCATGGTGTGCCTCCCGGTTAACAGGTGGGCCCCTTGGCAGATGAAAAGACGGGTTAGTGGTACGTACAGGGGTACGTGTCGCTCATCTAAGGGGGGCAATAAATGCAAAATTTCTTTAATTTTCGAATTTTCAAACGTTGGAGATGGTTCAGGGTCCGAGGTTGGATTTGTGGGCTAATTAATGCGGGTTAACGGGTTAACCCGTATAGGTAGGCCTTATAAATACCAAACCCTTAAACCTCAAACCCTTTTTACCGTTTCCAAACCTTCAAAGAGCTTTAGAGAGAGAGATTTCTTGCTGCGAACTTCGTGCTACCGTTTTCCGACTCCCATTTCCAAGCTTTCTTTCGTAAGTATTTTTAGGGTGTTTATCTTCTTCATCCCCTTCTGTTTTTATTTTACGGGTTTTGAAAGATGACCACTCCGTGAATTTGGACCCCGCCGTCCCATAAAATTAGGAGATGGAGCCACCACGACATCTTTGCCGTCTGTAAACGGACTGGGGGGATTTTTAGGAAAGTAGGTTTGGGGCGGCTAAGGTTGCCCCTTCATTGTTTTTGTATTTTTGTGAGAAGTCGGCTGGGGGCCGTTCGTCCCACCGGTTGTGGGAGGCCAGAGGAAATATATATTTAACCGTGACGTGTTGGTGTTGGGGGATCACCGTAGGCTAAGAAACTTTGTAATGGGGGTTTTGTGCGGGTTTCCCCGCGAGAGAGATCGGGCTACGAACAGCCGTTGAACTAGTGAGGAGAGCGATTCGTGTCCTCGAACAAATAAGCGGCGGGAGAAGTGTGAGCTAATGGATCCCCATCAAACCAATGCTCCGCGGGCACCGGCACGGACTGAATGACCCCTTGGATGTTACGCCCCACGAGGACGGTATTTCCCGATGTGGTGCCCGCGGCCCACAGTGCTAACCCCATTGAAGCGAGTAGTAGTGAGGCTGGAGCCTGCGAACTTTGAGACTCTTGGAGGCGGGGAGGATGAGGATGAAGTGACCTCTGCCGCGGTGATGCAGCTGGTCTCTTTGGCTCGTCGAGCTCGGAGGCCGAGGAGGATGACCGCGAGGTTGAGGATAGGAGGACAGCGGGGACCTCCAAGAGGGCTAATGAAGCGACGAACATAGTCGATGCCTTTTCGACCACGACTCAGGAGGAGGAGATAGTGGTGGCCCTGCTCGGAATAAAGGCAAGAGGCCGGCGGGCGAGGTGAACCCTGGTCCTGGTCGTGGCCGCGGAAATAAGAAAGCCAAGGAGGTGGCTACTATTGATTGGGAGGAGGATATTTACGAGGTATAAAATGTTGACCGCAATGCCTTCCGTGTCCGCACCCTTGGGCACGTTCATTTAAAAGACAAGGACAAGCTGCGGCCGAAGCTTGATAGTGAGATGTCCGCGAGGATAATAGGGCTGCATTTTTTACGGTGCCCAATTTGAGAATGGCACGAGATTGCCCCTGGACCCCTTCTTCTATTTTTCTTGGAGTTCAACATTTTGCCTCCCCATGCACACGACTCCTAATGCCATTAGGGCTATAGTCTCCTTCATCGCGGTCTGCAGATTCCATGGTTATGAACCTACCCTGGCCGGGCTTTATGCTTACTATCAGAACCAGATCAGCCGTAATATTTTGGGTTTGAAGGCTAGGAATTACACTACCCGAACCTTCTCTCCTCCCTCAAACAAATTTGACCAATGGAACCGGAGGGACATCTTGGTCATTGAGTCTAGGTTCGGTGGCCCTTCTCCAAACCCTCAAATCCGGTCCGATGAAGGTGGCCGCTAGTAGCTATCCGAGACCCCTCCTCTGTGATGCCATGCGCTGTGCCTTAGAGAAATATCTGGCCAATTATCTAGACAGCGGGGAGGAGCCCGTGTATGATGTGGGCGCCATAGTTGAGGATGAGCCACTCTTGATCTACTCGAGGGTGGCTCCTCGCAGGGAGGGCGCCCCATATGCCCCCAGAGTAGAGATAGAGCCTTTGCCCCGTGACCACGATTGGAGGGTGCACGAGCACTACCAATTCGAGGCGGATTGTAGAACACGTATCTTTGGGCGCGAGAATGCGATCCCCAGAACTTATCGGTCTACGATTTTTCATATAAGCATTTGCCCATTTATTACGCTTTTGAATTTTTGAGCTGCATTCTAACCATTTCTCTTTCCCTCGAGTAGATCCGAAGAATATAATTTCGATGGCTCCATGGCTTCTTGCTCAACTAAAGGCCAAAAACATGAAGGCCAATAGGGATCTTCTTTGCGAGGAGGTAGTGAGTTGGGGGAGTCCCAACTAAAGATAAGGCATTCTTTGTGGTTAGCGGGAAAACCGGGAGCCTTTGACCGGCTCCAAAACTATCCTTACTACGGGGAACCTTCCTCCACCTCCCAAGGGTCCTCCTCCGGCCAATGCTCTCCGAGCTACTTCTCCAGGCCGCACCATCCCTTCCGGCCACCAAGTGGATTCTCGGAAGAGGAGTGACAGAGAAGGAGACTTGGGGCAAGGACAGAGAAAGCTCCAGAAAATCGGGGACGCTCCTCCCCGGACCATGACTGCTCCTGCTACGGTCTCATCCTCTTCCCCCATTGGGGGATCAATTTGTTCTGCGGCCTATCCGGTGGCCCCTCTGACCACCCGCGAGGAGACGCTGGCCGTTAGAAAAAAGCTCTCTGAGGTGACCGCTGTGACTGGGGTGGACATCTATGCCCGGAATTCAGCCAACGCCTCGGTGGGGATCGGGTGCAGTGAACCGTCTATATTCCCAGACTTCTATAAGAACATAGTTGTCGAGGAGAATGCCTCTGCCATGGTGGGGGACATAGGCCTTTCTCTGACTGAGGTAGATAACCGTCTGATCTCTTTGGTTCCATACTTTCACTCTCTCAGTATGTCTAACTTTTGTTCTCTTTCCTCGCAGGTGAGCAATAAAAATCTTTGCGAGTGCGGGGAAAGGCTGCGATACGGCCGTGAAGTGGAGAACAAGACCTCCATTTTGGCGGCCAAACTCCGCGAGTGGAGGAGGCTCAGCGAGGATTGGGACCTTGAACTCCCTTATGGAGGATAAGGACAAGGCCTTTGCTCGAAGGAGTACGATGCGAAGGACTTCTCAGGCCAGTGGCGGCCGTGGTGGAGAAGGACCTTGAAAGAGTTAGGGGTCAGCGGGATGAGCTCCGCGGGCACAAGGCCGAGTGGGAGCCAAGGAATAGAGAGCTCGCGGCCAAGCTGGAGGCCACCAAGGTTGATCTGGGGGCCTTGGAGAAAAAGGTGGACGAGGCGAAGCATTGCTCCCACATAAAAGGTTGGAGGCGGAGGGGAAATCCGCCCTTGACGATGTCCACAAGGAAGCTGTGGAGGAGTACAAGAACTCCCAAGAATTCAAAGATTGGCTCCTCGGCGAGAATCGGCTCGGTCTGAGGTGGGTCCGGACACGGTCGGAACTTCGCGGCCGCGGGCGGAGTTCTCTGTACAAGAGCTGGCCGTGATTGGCTCTGTTATTGCTACAGATGAAGAATACTTGCCCGGGCATGCGTTAGTTCCTCTGTCCAGGATGAGGTCGAGGCTTGGAGGCATCATTGCGGCCTCCTTGCCTCCTGTGGCAGAAGTAACTGCCCTCAGCCTGATCGGCGAGCTGGATGAGCTGCGGTTTGGGGAGAACCCGATATCACTTGGGGATGCCCTTGCTCGCGTTCTTCCAGATGGGCCTGCCATAGGAGATCTCTTTCCTCAGCGGGCAACTCCTGCCCCGGTCTCTGCTGAGCCCTCCTCTGACCCTATAACAGAGGTTCTGATGACCCGTCTTCCTTCTCCCACTCCGGCTTCAGAAGCGGGCACGAGCGCAGTGCGGCCACGAGAGAATGCGAGATGCGGCCAAGGATGCCTCCAAGGATCAGGCTCCAATAGTATAGGTTTTTGTTTCTTTTTGTAATAGATTAGGACCTTTTTGTAATAGAGTAGGACTTTGTAAATGTTTTTCAGTATTAATAGAAGAATTTTTCCATAACTATTCTCTTAATTACTAGTCTCGTAGGCTACTATGAGTGTTTGCAATTTTTGAGTACCTTGATACTTGCATTCTTGCTCTTTCTCTAGCTTCTTTGACTTGCAATTAAACTTTATACTCTCCTTCTGCGGACAAAAGCTTAGTAGGCCCTTTGCCCGCATTTTTGAGTTTTCCTAACTCTTTATTCAAAATCACTTGGATTTTTCGTGAGAGTCGGCCTTATTCAATACGTGATCGCGTTTTGTTTGGCCTTGTGGCAAACTTTGGGGCCTTAACCCCCTTTGTACGTTTGGCTTTGTAAAAACTCTTTTGATCAACTTTGTCATCCGTTTACACTTATTCCCGGCCTTGCGAGCCGTGGTGTAAGTCAAAAGCGACCAAGGCAAGCTACCTTCATAGGGCATGCGAGTGTGGCCGTGAATCTATAGTCCGCGCAACGGTAGGTAGGAGGCATATTTAGCATAGCGGCCCTTTAACCTGCGGCATCTGTATCCACTAATGGTGGTTCACGCTTTTTGACCCTTTATTCAAAACCCCTTGGAGTTTTGTGTGAGGGTCTTACGGCGATACGGTAACGGGCTTATATGTAGGCCTTTGTCACATACGGGCATACGAGTAACGGCCCTAACGAGGACCTTCGCGCAGCGAGCGGGGACAAGGGCCTTGGCCTTTGTCCTCGGCGGCATCTATATCCACTTATTCTTGGTGGTGTCACGCGGGCGGGACGGGTATCCTCCCCGCGATCGGGTACGGATCGTAATGGATCTTTGTACTCATATAGGCTTGCGGACCGAAAGATCGTTGCGCATCGGTAGGTAGGAGCTCATATGTTTGCTCTTTAACCTGCGGCATCCGCTTGCGGGCATCCACTTTAGCTTTTGAAATTTGGTGGGAATAGGTTTTTGCATCAAAATATGATGAAATATGATGATAACTTCTCCTTTATATATACATATAGTCTATACTCCTTCCAAAAAATTACAAAGATTTCAAAAGAAGTATCTTTTAAGGTGGTCGCTATTCCAAGCGTGCTTAAGCTCTTCTCCCTCTTTTGGTCGCAATATGTAGGTGCCCTCTTTGACTATTTTGGTGACCTCATATGGACCTTCCCATTTCGGGGACAGCTTGTTGAAACCCGGTTGGGTCCCTTGGACCTCTACGCTTCTGAGTACCCAGTCTCCAACTGAAAAACTCCTCTTATTTACTCTTTTGTCGTGGTGCTTCTTCGCTTTCTGTTTGTAGTTCACCATTTTTTCATATGCCCGCATTCTCTTTCCTTCGAGATCGTCCAGGTCACACCTTCTGTTTGCCTCGTTTTGAGACTCGTCGAAGTACGTGACTCTGTACGAGGGTAGGGCAACCTCAACTGGAGCCATTGCCTCTGACCCATACGTGAGCGAGAAAGGAGTTTCTCCTGTAGAATTCCTTGTAGTTGTGCGGACAACCCATAATGCGGTCTGGAGCTCGTCCAACCATCGTCCTCCTCGCCCCTCCAAATTTTTCTTTAGGGCGGTCAGAACTAGCTTGTTTGCGGCCTCAGCTTGGCCGTTTCCCTGAGGATAGGCAACTGCGGACTTACGGTGTTGCACCTTCATTCTCACACATTCAGCAGTGAATTTCGCAGAGAATTGGGTGCCATTATCTGAAATAATTGCTCGGGGAACCCCAAATCGACAGTAGATGTGATCGTGGACAAAATTGATTGTATTCTCCTCGGAGATAGTGGCTAAGCCCTTGGCTTCTGTCCACTTGGTAAAATAATCCACGGCCACCACAGCATACTTGATGTTTCCTCTAGCAGTCGGGAATGGTCCAATGAGATCAATCCCCCACGTATCAAACGGCCACGATGGTACGACCAAAGTTTGCTCTGTTGATGGTAGTCTAGGGATGTCTGCAAATCTCTGACACTTATCACACTTTCTTACATACTCCTGTGCATCCCTTCTCATTGTGGGCCAAAAGAATCTTTGGAATTTGATCTTGTCTGAGAGGGTGCGAGCACCTGGATGTCCACCACAAACTCCTTCATGGACCTCATAGAGTAAGTTGGTGACCATGTGAGTTTTGACACATCTTAGCAAAGGCTTGGTGAATGATCATCTAAAAAGTACCCCATCGAGGACGAGGTATTTCGCGGACACCGTTCTGATGGCTCTAGCCTTTACTGGGTCCTCGGGGAGGGTTTGCTTCTCGATGTAATCCTTCATCTCATCTACCCGAGTCCACTTACTTGATCCTCAATATTGTTTATACGAATCCGATCTATAGCGGGTCTTTACGTGAATTCAATCGGCAATCTGCTTCTAATTCCCCAATTTCTTGATCGGTTATTACGGAGAGGAGGTCGGCTTCCACATTATCCTCTCTCATGACTTGGTTCGGCTCATAGTAGGTAAAATTTTTGATGAGGGTTTTGCGAGGCCGCGATCTTGAGTTAGTCTTGGGTTGATAGTATCATACTCCCCCTAATTTGATTAACTATGAGTGAGAGTCACTATTGATCTCTATATTACGAACTCCCAAGTCTCTTGCCAATTCCATGCACTGCTATAATCGCCTCATACTCGGCTGATTGTTTGATGCTTGAACTTGAACCTCGAGGCTCTCTTAAATTTCTCCTCGCGAGGGTGCGATCGAAGTATGCCCGCGCCACTAATCAACTTGCTCGGCGAGCCGTCCACGTATAGAATCCATACCTCCTCCGGACGCTCCCTTGGCCGTATGATTTACGTGCTCGGGCTACTTGGGACCTCTTGATTACGCCCGCTTTCTTTTTCCCAGTCGTTGTCCGCCATTTTGAATGATGATTCTACCACAAAATCTACTAAGGCTGCGCTTTGATTGTCTTTCTCGGGGAGTAGGTGATGCGGAACTCGGTGAGTTCGATAAACCAAGCTAGCATTCTCCCGAGGACTCTGGTTTGTGTAAAACCTTTCTAAGCGGAGCCTCGGTTAATACGGTTATAGGGTGTGCGAAAAGTAGGCTCTTAATTTTCGGCGGATACAAGCAAGGCGTAAGCTAACTTCTATATATTAAGATAACGCCCTTCTACGGCGGACGGTGCCTTAGATACATAATAAACTGGTTTTGGGAGTTATTCTCCTCCCTTACAAGAACGGCGGCTCTTGCCCGGATCGATGCTTGCCAAAATAGAAAAAGTTCTTCCCAGGCATTTGAGTTTCTTTGAGTAGAGTGTACTTAGAGAGGTATGTTTTGACTTCTTCAAAAGCTTGATGGCACTCAGTGCTCCATGTAAATTCATCAGATCTCTTCCCCCCTTTTAGAGTTTTGAAGAAGGGGAGGCATCTCTCTGCTGACCGCGAGATGAAGCGGCCAAGTGCGGTGATGCGACCATTGAGTTTTTGGACATCCTTCACGCAAGCAGGAGGTTTCATGTCCAACAGGGCTTGGATTTTCTCTGGATTAGCCTCTATCCCTCTTTGATTGACCATGAATCCGAGGAACTTGCCCGCCTTGACCCCAAAAGCGCACTTAAGGGGGTTTAGCTTCATGTTATTGCGACGCAAGTTTTTGAAGGTTTCCTCCACGTCGAGCTCGTGGGAGTTTTCCTTAGTCTTT
This sequence comes from Adenophora triphylla var. japonica, assembly GCA_022495995.1. Classification (NCBI taxonomy): domain Eukaryota; kingdom Viridiplantae; phylum Streptophyta; class Magnoliopsida; order Asterales; family Campanulaceae; genus Adenophora; species Adenophora triphylla. Next base: position 111,701 of record JAFEMH010002522.1, on the reverse strand, counting down.
ATAACCATATCGTCAATGTAGGCCTCAAGATTTCTACCTAGTTGGTTTTCGAAGACCAGATTGACCATTCTTTGATAGGTGGCTCCTGCGTTTTTCAACCCGAAGGGCATCATTTTGTAGCAGTAAGTCTTGCCCGCAGCGATGAAAGCTACAGAGCGGACATCTTCAGGAGCCATTTGGATCTGATGGTAGCCGGAGTATGCATCAATGAAGCTTAATACTCTGTGGCCGGCTATAGAATCCACCAATCTGTCAATGCGAGGAAGAGGGAAACAATCCTTGGGACATGCCTTGTTGAGATCGGTGAAATCAACACACATCCTCCATTTGTCGTTGGATTTTTTGACCATTACCACATTGGCCAGCCATTTGGGGTAGGAAATCTCCTTAATTATCCCCGCTTTTAACAATTTTTCCACCTCTTCCTTGATCGCAATTTCTTTTTCCGGGGAGAAGTATCTTGATTTTTGGTGAATGTTCTTGAAGGATGGGTCATCGTTGATTTTGTGGAGGATCACGTCCTCGCTGATTCCCAGCATATCTTCCACCCTCCAAGCGAACACATCACAATTTGCCCTTAAGAATTCGATCAGGATTCTTCTCTCCTCATTGTGAATCTCCAGCCAACCTTAGCTTGTTTGCTCGGGGAAGCGGGGATTGATTACCACCTCCTCGAGCTCGTCGTTAGGTTGGAGGTCGCCGAGTTCACGGTTGTGCAAGGAGTCAATGATTATGGTTGGGGGGTTGACCTGAGCTCCAGTCAGTGTTTCCATAGAGTATATGATGTCGCGGTCAATCTTCCCCTCTATTCCCCGATCAATGTAACCTCCCTCAATAGGGGCCAATTGCTTCGATTTTCTGCTCGTCTTGAGCTCCACCTTCGTGGAATGGAAAGAAAGCATGCCAATTGGTATGGGTGCCGGCGGGAGAGCAAGGGTTTTTCCCTTCTTTGATTTGTCCTCGCCTTTTCCCTCTTTCGATTTGTCCTCGCCTTCTATCGGCGGGTGGGATGCCTGGACTTTCTGTTCTTTCCTTTTTTCCTCAAGTGCTCGGAGGAATCTCCCGGGCTGGTTCTTGATGGTAGCAACCCCGCCCGGGGTGTTAAATTTCACCCTTTGGTGGGGAACGGACGCAACTATTCCCAATTCGGCTTTGGCGATTCTGTAGAGAATGGCATTGTATTGGGAAGGAAGGTCGACCACCATGAAAGTTATCTTGGCCGTCTTCTGCATGGGCTTTTCCCCAATAGTTACGTCAAACACAATCGTCCCCTTTACCCTTACGGCGTGATTTGTGAAGCCCTCAAGCATGCCCGCATATGGAAAGAGATGTGCTTCAGTCATTCTCATTCCTACCAACGTATGGTAATAGAGTATATCGCGGGCAGCTCCAGTATCTATCAACACTCGGCCTATGTTTGCCCGGTTGATTCTCATTCTGAGGGTGAGAGGCTGAGTGGAATGAAAAAGGGTGGAGGCAAGTTCACTCCTTTTGAACCCAATTTCTTGCTCCTCTTCCGGAGCCATTGCGGGGACGGAGAAAACCTTCTCTAATGTCCGGATTTGGAGGGAGAGCTGTTTGTTGGAGGGAGGTTCTTCTCCGATGAAGTTTATATTGTAGTCTCCGTCGTCATCCTCAAAATTGTCTCTTTCCACCCTCTCGGGACCACGAGGGTTTCGTGCCATTGGTTATTATTGGGGGCTTGGTTGTTTCCCTTGATCCATCTGGTTAGTTCCCGTCATTGATTCTCTGTTGAATTACTCTCTTTAGTGAAGGCAGTCTTACATTCCGTGCCCGTGATCATTATGATACTCGCGAGAACTTTGTCCTACTCCTCTCACTTGGTTTTACGAGCATGGGGGAGGAGGAGGAAAATACGATGCCCTCGTGATCCTTTGCTCGTGGCTCGGTGAGCTCGGTGTAGGCTGTTTTCGCAACTTTTTCCGGAGTTTGTCCGACCCACGACCTCTGTTCTTGCCCTGGTTGTTAACTTGGGCGGCCTGCAGGGTGGTCTCACGAACTTGGCTTATTCTTTCCTTGGGTGAAGCTCGGGAACGGGCATACGCTCTCCTCGACGGAGGCAATGGCGAGAAGCCCTTTCATACATCTCCTCATTTGTTTTTGGTTGGTGGAGGCGAAATTCAATTTCGGGAAGAAGGAGGTGAGGCCTCCCTCAAAGCAAAGTCTAATATCCCCTCTTTGAGATCCACTATCTCCTCGCTACCTTTACGAAGCGAGCAATGTAATCTTTTGTGGATTCGGTGGGGGCACGCTTGACACGGACAAGATCTGTCTTTGGTCTAGCGGGCACCCGGCTCCGCAAAGGCATTAAGGAAAATGTTCCTGAAGTGGCCGAAAGATTTGATGGAGCGGGGTTTGAGAGCCAGCATCCAGGATAGGGTCTTGCCCGTGAAAGTGGCAGCTAGAGCTTTGCACATTACGGATTCGTCCGCGGAGAATAATGCCATTTGGCCCTCAAATCTACCCATGTGGCTCCTCGCGTTCTTGGAACCATCATATGTGTCCATCTGGGGGGGGTTCCCCTTCTGGATAGGTGCCCGCGCGATCTTGTCGCTGAAGGCATCCATTGTGCGACCACATTTTTGGGCTGCCTTCTGATGGGTTTCCCACATTTTCTGCATGAAATCAACGAACTCAGGGTTCTGGCTATCAATCTTCTGTTTTTTATTACGTGGAGCCACGACCTTCCCCTTGGCCGGAGCCAGGGGTAATGCTTGGGGCCTCGCACGTTGGTTTGACTGCGCCTCTTCCCCAATCTCCTCGCTATCATCTACGTGCACCACACTGCGCTTGCCATCTGTCCGCGCTCAAGGGTCGGTTCAACCCGGTTCGCCCCCGCAGCTTGACTAGCAAGTGATTTAACGGGAGCTCGTTGGGAGAACCTTTGGGACCCTTGTGGAAACTGTAGCCCTCCATTGGCCTCTATTTCGAACATTTCCAATTGTTGGTCGGCAATTACCATGGCCTCAGCGACCAGCTTGGATTTGGAGTCCAGAATTTCTTGTCTCCTCAGGATTTGCTTCGGGGAGAGAGGAGTGTTCATGGTTGTGTTTCTGGGGGGAGCTTGTGGAGTTTTGGGACTTTTGTTTAGGAGGGCTTGTGCTTTTTCAGCACGTATTTGGTCTGTGAGCTTGTGCATGGCTTTCGGCCAGGGAAAGGGTGTGAAGCGGGCCGGGAACGGGCCCCCATTCTGTTGAAGACAGAGTTAGTTTGCTTACCCTTATTGATAGCGGAGGGTGAGGCTTGGTTCTCATCCTCCAAGGTCAAATGACCAGCATTTTCCAATATCTTAGACATATTCTGTGAAAAGATGATGAAAAAAGAAGAGCCTTTCGGCACTCGTTTTGTTTAGGACACGAGAGGTGCCTTGAAAACAAAATACACGGGAAGTAAATAAAGAAAAGATTCTTAGATTCCCGACAATGGAACCACTGATGACGCCAAGCTTTTCAGGGTCAGGAGCGGTTCAAGGATATCTGGCTAGGATATTTAGGTGGTTAGTTTGTACCTAGATCACAACACAAAGAAGCACCGTTAAGGTCAAAGTTGGATGCTACTCCAACTCAGGCCCTCGGGTGTGAGAGTAAGAATACTGAGATAATAAGGCTTTGAATACCTTGGAGTGTGTGTGTGTTTAGGGTTTAGAGTAATATGGCTTACTCAATTGTATATGGAACTTACCTTGCCCCGAGGGTAAAGGCCTTCTATTTATAGGCAATGCAATGGTGCTTGTTGAGGTAAGCAATGAGATCAGCAATGAGATCAGCCCTAGGGGGCAATTTGGTATTTGACCAGCTACACGTGTCCGCATCTAATTGGTCCTGTCAGGGATGGAACATTGGTATCGCCGGGGGACATGGCTGAAAGGGACATGAGCCGTGTAGCCGGCTTGGAGCATTAAATGGAATAGTAGGCGCCTGACTGAGCCGCATTGAATGAGTGATGGGGGAGCCGGCAAGTGGCCTGTCAGAGCCAGTAAGCTATCTTGCTCAGTAAGGCTTGATATTAACCGGGAGGCAGACATGTGCCCGCGGTCAACGTTGTGGCCGCAGTCAAAGGTATATGACGCGAGCACGGTTGATGCGGTCATGCCTACTGCGGGCATGGGTCCCTGCGGACATACAATCTGCGGGCACGGAACCAACGGTCACAGGTCGTGCGGGCACGAATATAGCGGTCAGGATCCTTTCGGTCTTTGACAGGATTAATGCGGGGAGGGACGCGGTCTTGACCTCAAGGGCCTATCTGTCCGCGGTCTTCCCCCCCAGCGGTCTAGGAACTGTCACGTCACTGATTCCTTGGACCAGACCGAGCGCGGGCCCGGTCCAGTAGATCCGGGCTCATCACATATGGTGCTTGTTCAGGCCACAATTAGTTAAATATTAAATGCGTATATTACGCTGAAAATCAAGTACAAGTTTAATATAAGTTATATTTTAATATTATGATGAAAAATACGACATAAAATTACGCAAAAACTAAAAGTAATTTCAAACGTCGATGATACGTGTATAGTATGACTTATATTTTTCAAGCTAGTTAAATATTATTATATTTAATTATCTTTCAAATGATTAATATTATAAACTAAGTACATAAAATAATGAAATTAATTAAAAAAAATTGTATTTGATATAGTTTAATATGCGGAGTTCAAAAATGCCTAGGTTTTTTTTTACTTGCAATATATTGTAAATGTATAAGTATTTTTTTAAATCAAACAATAATTGAATTAATAAAAATGACAGATGATGCACAAAAGTCGGAATCTCATCACAAAGATGATTTTTTTCCGAATACATACAATTGTTAACAAATAGTCCGCCGCATAAAAATACTCTTGCTAGATGCCCGATTCATTCAAATAAGGTGGTTGTTCGGTCTCATACAAGGTTTGTTAATCTGAGGGGTGAATTCCCTATTCTTTCCCATAGAGGAAGGGTTTAATTCACATCCGTAATAATAATGTCAAACCCTAAAGCTAATCTCCAACGAATGCCGTTACGAATAAAGATCAGCGATGCCCAAATGCATCTTCATGTAAAACTTGAATACGACCCATCACCGGCCTTCATAAAATTCCTACATGATAACACGTCTGGGTAGGTAATGATCACACACAAATGATTTACTAATAAAGTTCAGGGCGGATCTAGCCTTTTTTGAGGTGGGATTTTTTTTTTACCTAAGTCACCCACTATATGTAACTTTTTTTTATATATGAAGTTATTTTTCACTGTTATTATTGTTTACAATATTTTTTAAATACCAAGCCCATGCGGTTCCAAAATCCTGGATTCGCGCCTGAGTCCAGCCCTTCTTGATACTCTCGATCCTATGTTTCACTCTGTTAATATCATAGCATGGGTTATTTCACTGCAAAGAAGGGCACTTCCATACTATTCAATCTAAAGAGTATATGTATATGTGGTTTAAGGACCTCAATCTTTCCCTTTTGCAGTTAGAACATTCACATTTGGAGCAATTATTCGAGCTTTAAATGCGGAGTATAAGAAAAGTTTAGAAAAAAAAATCATGTTCGAGACTAAGATCAAATAATGCATTGAACAACTTTGTGGCAAGAGTAACCACCTTTTTTATATGGACAACCATCCATCTTTAACAGTTTTATGTCGCATATTTTAATGAGCAGGTGTTGAACTTTCTTTGGGTTAATTTGCAACAATTAGTTTAAGTTATGCATCACTTTCGGAGTTGTTAGTGCTTAACCTGGTGATTTTTTTGTTCACTTGGAATTTTTGTTTAGTTATATGCTAAAATTTGTCTTGCAGCGAGCTGCAGAAACTTCATAAACAATTTGTGATTGGAGGTGTTTTGTCAGAGGCTAAACGTATATGAAAACTTTTTCTCATTGTCATTCTCTAAACTTTGCTTTACATTTCATTAAAATTAGACGTGAACTATCTAGGCAAGCTTTTACTTTGTTGGTGATTCAATTTACATTTGGAAAACATGTAACAGAAAGTTTACATTTACCAATTAAGTTCAGAAGTTGCTGGATATGACTGCTTGCAGAAAGCCAAAGCAATGCGTAAGGTTAAGAAGTGATATGATTTTTAATGTGAAACCATCATCAGATGATCAGGTAAGATATGAATCTGTCTTTCTCTCTCTCTCTATTTCTACGCATGATTATGTATGTATGTAAACATATACTATGTATTTCTATACATGAACACACACACACCCTTTATGTGACTGAGTTAGTGCGCTGTGTCCTCATGTGCTAAGAATATACCTCTTTACTTGAGGACATGTCCCTTATTAGAATCCATTTATGAATATTTTGTTTACTCTTACTCCACTAGGGTTTGACTAAATTATCTTATTTCAAAAAATGCATCTCAAGAATAGAACTTAAACATGTATTTTCTTTTCATCTCTATCATCAGCCATGCCCTTTGATTCTGTACAAATTATTACAAAGGAAACTTATATCTGATGTATGAAAGAGTTGAATATCATTGCAAGGAGTCCACAAACTCCAGCCCTGTCATTTTCCTTTTGGAGTCTGTGAGGCCGCAAAGAAAGTCCACTGCGCTCTTCTTTACTACTCCCTCTGTCCCTAAATGAATGTCCAAATTTCTAAAAATTTTGTCCCAAAATGAATGTCCAAATTTTGGTGAAGTCTATAACTAAATAAAGGCTAAAGTGCAAAGCACTTCAACACACCCACCATTTTCCTTAAAAAACAAGCACTTGGACTTAATAAAGACTAAGTTCATTCCCCTTAATGTCAGTTACTGAATACACCCCTTTAAATACTCATAAATTCGAAAATACCCTTAAGAGCCTGCGAAATAAGCAGTCCTTTAGTATTCCATCTTCTCGATCTCTCTCTACTCACTCTCCGGGCATCTCTCCCTCTTCCCCAAAAATCATCCCGCACTCTGCTACAAATAAAGCCATTGTCGCCTCCCCCTCTCTCTTTTGCCATGGTTGTTGTCACCACTCTCTCTTCTTCTATGGTCACCACCTGACTCTCTCTCTCTCTCTCTCTCTCTCTCTTCTCTCTTCTGCAAGCAGCCAATGAAGAGATTGCTTTGAAGAACCATGGCTCAGACGTCCTCCGCTGCAACTCATCTCGAACAGTCAGCCGACATTATGCCCATCAAAAAGGTAAAGGAATAAAAACATATCGAGATAACAAACTTAGTTGGATTCAATGTTTGGTAATATCACAATTATCTAGGGTTTAATTTACAAAATCATGATAGGGATATGTATACACTCTCTTCTTCTCAATCTCTCTAACAAAATTGACTTTTATTATTCAATTTTATCGCTTCTCCACTAATTTGATTTAATATGAATTCAAGAACATCCCATGAATAGTTGTCAGTCTCTCTCTCTTCTTCGGACATCTTCAAATACAGGTACTAAATTTTTGATCTTTTTAGTGTTTGGTGTTTGATTTTTAAGAATTATGTAATATACAGTTTGTAATTTCAACTGTTCAATGTCTTGAAGTTAAATATCTTAATTGTTTGGATTTATGTTGTACCTTGGTTATATGACTAACATGGCATTGAAATCTGTTGTCCAAGGTTTGTTATTGAGTTTAGATTTATTGCCCTTCAGTTTGTATATAGAACGAAAAGTACTTGGGAAGAATTTGGAGAAAATCAGATTGGGAATGCTACAGTGGCATATTTGATGAATCTAACAAATTATATAATTACGAAGCATACGAGTGCTTTGAAATTGCAGGTTTTGGGGAATGCCAAAGCTGCAGCAACAGCAGTGGTGTCGGTACTGATATTTAGAAATCCAATGGATTATGATGGGAATGGAGGGATTTGGTGTTACTATTAGAGAAGGTATGCCATGAAACTGTTTATCAATACATAGCGCAAATCTTTTACTTTGGCCATGCATTTTTAGTTTTATTGCATTGGGAAATTAATGGAGGGAGGGAGAATTGGAATAAAAAATCAAAAACAAAGCATATTATATGATTTGATTGTATAGGTTGATTATTTTTTGTGTGGTAGTGATGGTGGAGGATGATTTCCGTCACTCCTTTTGATTATCTTCATTACTTTGTATCAAACTTATGCCTGCAAATCCCACAAAGGAATAATATTGTGTCTAGAACCATTGACCTCATCTTTGATCATAATTTTATTTTGCAGATATATATAAGTGAGTGCCTAGCTGAAGAAAAAGGATAAACCTGCCCAGAAAGGAAAAAGAGAATATAAATAGAGGTACAACTTTGATTTTGATAGAAAGCTTTGACTTTGATAGAAAGCTGACCATTGGGGGCTTTCTGGTGTATTAGGAGGTTATTGTTGTTGTTGTAATTTCGTCTCTTCCTATAATTCTTTTACTGAGTGAATTGGTTAGACTTACTTTCTTTGTGCTCTTTCGTCTCTCTCAAGTACATGGACTGCTTATGTTTTCAGTAGTAAATTTTTTTTTTAAATGATATTTATGATTCATATTTGTTTTTTTTTTTTTGCTTGAAGTACCTCTCCTCCTTTTTATGTTCATGAGTGTTCTCGAGTATAGCCTTCAAATTACTCTTTTTTTCTTCCTTTAATGTTTGTCAGCTTGTCTCCCAAGAAGCGAAAAAGCAGGAGCAGGTCTCCTCGTATAGGCGTGGTGGTGAGGCCGGTTCAGATAGATCAAGGTGGGAAAGGGGACACCCTTTTATCTGAAGTATGATCCTTGAATATCCCATGAGTGATAAGAACTGAAACAATAACAGTTTAATTGCGCAAAAAATGTAATTGACAGAGTTCATGTTGACTTTTTGATTATCCTATTGGAGTGCGAGTCTGTTCGTTTATGTGGTTAGTGTTCTCATTTTTCATTCTTATTGCTACTTAATCTTGTTGTAAGTTGGGTGTTTGTATGGATTAAAATAGGTAAACGTTTGAGTATGCTTATGTAGTGGCAAAGCCACATTGAATCCAAGGGGGTCATTCAACCCCCTTCAATTTTGCAATGTGTCAATTTTAGCATTATCAAATTTTTAGAAATAATGAATTTATACATTTTGACACCTTTAACTTTTTATTATTTTGACCCCTTTGTATCCTAAATTTATATACATCAATTTTATTAATCATCCCAAGAGCAATCTCGACCCCCTTTACATAAATTTCTGGCTTCGCCACTGTGCTTATGAAAATTAGTTTTTTTTTTTTAAACGGGAGGTGGATATGCAAAGAACAAACTAAAACATTGATGGAAGCTACGGATTTTTGAACAGAGAACTTGGAATGCTCAATTTTTTAATCTATACATCTATATAATCTCTCTATCCCATAATAATAGTCCCATAATCCCATTTGAATATTCAAACATTTTACAACATATTTTTAGGTTTTAGATTTTTTTTTTCATTTGGGGCGAACTGAGTCTTAAAGATTTTAAAAATGATGATTAAATTTCATTATATTCTTTTGTTTTCACTCTTGGGCCAAATTAATAGGCCCATATTGATACTCATTATCTAAATATATAATGCAATAGTTGATTAATTAGTAGTTGTATTTTTAAATGAATATGTAATTTAATATTTCATTGCTTATTTAGTATAGTTGTAAATAATTAATCAGAAAAAATTATTGGTTGATTTATCCTAGAAGTATAGGAGTTTATTGTCTCATTTAAGTATGTGTAATTTATTACAAGAATGTCGTTGACACCCTCAGATTCGAGGATATTGTTTAAATTCGAGCGAATGCAGTTCCCGTTGATGGTTTCTTATGCGATGTCGATTAACAAAAGTTAGGGTCAATTATTATCCACGGTTGGTGTTCTTTTAAGGAAACATGTTTTATGTCACTTTATCACGAGTTACCAATCCTCAAGGTCTTCATATTTCAATCACCCATAAAGACGGTGACAATGCAACTTCAGACAGTACCACTAATGTCGTTTTCAAGAAAGTCTTTCAAAGACCGGCATTTAGTCATGATCAGCTTTTTGTTGAATTGTCAAGAGTAACTAATCGTGCTGGTTTGAAGATTTTAATATGTGATGAAGATGGGAAGCCAACAAGTCAAACAACTAATATTGTTTACAAGGAAAATTTCCAAAATTTGTAATATTATTTCATTAACATGTGTAAGCTTTTTTGAAAATTATTGTTTTAGAAAGTGGTATATGATATTATATTTTTTTACATAACTTTTATATATTATTTATAGTTTTCTTTATATCCTTTCAACATATCTGATTCATATATTTAAGTGCATAAAACATTTATCTGCAAGACATTATTACATTAAAACGATCATTACATTTATACTGGTCAGACATTATCGAATAAAATTAATTGTATGATAAATTTTATATCACATGAAATATTTTGTTGTACTTTTTTTTAGTAAATGTTAAAAATTGTGTGTTTGTCGTCTCTCATTAGTCGAGAGTATTTGACTTCTCTGCTTTTTGAGAGCCTTGTATTTGTATTTATTCGTTTTCAATGCTTACGATGCTTGGTTGGTAATTTGTTACCTACCCAGACGTGTTATCATGTATGGATTTTATGAAGGCCGGTGATGGATCGTATTCAAGTTTTACATGAAGATGCATTTGGGCATCACCGATCTTTATTCGTAACGGCATTCGTCGGAGATCAGCTTTAGGGTTTGACATTATTATTCCGGATGTGAATTAAACCCTTCCTCTATGGGAAAGAATAGGGAATTCACCCTGAGTCGGATTAACAAACCTTGAATGAGACCGAAGAACCACCTTAATTGAATGAATCGGGCATGTAGCAAGACTACTTTTATGCGGCTGACTATTTGTTAACAATTGTATGTATTCGAACAAAATCATATTTGTGATGAGATTCCGACTTTTTTGCATCGTCATCTGTTATTTTTATTAATTCAATTATTGTTTGATTTAAAAAAAAAGTACTTATACATTTACAATATATTGCAAGTAAAAAACCCTAGACATATTTGAACTCTGCATATTAAACTATATCAAATACAGTTTTTTTTTAATTAATTTCATTATTTTATGTACTTAGTTTATAATATTAACTAGTGTAACACCAGTGCGTTAAATGCACGATCATAACAATTTGACAAAAACAGAGTCATAAATAAAAAAGTTAATATAAATATAAGAATAAATATTAAATTGACTTTTCTCTTAGACTTTAAAATATTTTCTCAGCAAAAAGGAGAGAAAACAAATAATACAAAAAATAAGGCAAATACTGTAAGATATAAAAATGGTGGACACCAAATTATTTTTGTTGCCAACAGATAGATATTCGATTGACGCTTGAATGGTGAATTTTATTTGCAAGACACCAAATTTACAAGGCACATTGAAATGACCACAATGCCCTTGTATATATAACAAAACCCTCTCAATTTCTCTCATTCCCTTCAACACCGTTCACCAGCTTCTCTTCTCTCTCTCGTACACGAACTGTGAATGTACCTCTGCAAATGAAATCAAATTACAAATAGCAGGTGAATTCACACATGAATACTTAATCGCCACATAAAACTCTAACTAGAGCCAAAAATCATCGGGAAAACAGACGAATTGAAAATTGAAATAGAAAAAGCGGATTAAGAAGAGGGTTTGTTAAACCTTGGCGAGATTGATATAGAAGAAGAGAGGCTTCTTTGTAATAGAGACTTGAATTCGATTCTTCCGATAAGAATCGGAGATATTTATGTTGTTAACTCCCTCAGTTATCTCTTCCATCAGGTGACTAGCCTTGGAATGTGATTATTTCGTGTAATTTTATACGAGATGTTTCACAACATTTCGTGTAAAATTACACGAAACACAATGAAACAATGTTTAGATTGTTTCGTATGCCTATACACGAAACTGGTCCTTCTATCTCGTATGAAAATACACGAAATATGTGTTAATATTTCGTGTAAATCTACACGAAATAACTCAAAACATTTCGTGTGATGAGCCCGGATCTACTGGACCGGGCCCGCGCTCGGTCTTGTCCAAGGAACCAGTGACGTGGCAGTTCCTAGACCGCTGGAGGGAAGACCGCGGACAAATAGGCCCTTGTGGTCAAGACCGTGTCCCTCCTCGAGTCGTCCCCGTCGAGGACCCTTGGAACCACATTTGGATACGTGCCCGCATGAGTCATGCCCGCATCAACCGTGCTCGCGTCATATATCTTTGACCGCGGGCCTGACGTTGACCGCGGCACGAGCCGCTTCCGGTTAAATGTCAAGCCTTGCCGAGCAAGTTAGCTTGCGCTCTGACAGGGCCACTTGCCGGCTCCCCATCACGCATTCAATGCGGCTCGGTCCGCGCCTACTATTCCATTTAATGCAATAAGCCGGCTACACGGCTCGTGTCCCTTTCGGCCGTGTCCCTTGGACGGTCGATATTCCCTCACAGCCAGGACGATTAGGCTGCGGACACGTGTAGGCGGTCAAATACCAAAGTGCCCCCTAGGGCTGATCTCATTGCTTACCTCAACAAGCACCATGGCATTGCCTATAAATAGAAGGCCTTTACCCCCTTGGGCAAGGTAAGTTCCATATACAATTGAGTAAGCTCTTTTACTCTCTAAACCTAAAACACACACACACTCCAAAGGTATTCAAAGCCTTATTACTCAGTATTCTTACTCTCACACCCGAGGGCCTGAGTTGGAGTAACATCCAACTTTGACCTTAACAGTGCTTGTTTGTGTTGTGATCTAGGTGCATAAAACCACCAAATATATCCTAGCCAGATATCCTTGAACCGCTCCTGACCCCGAAAGCTGTGGCGTCATCAGTGGTTCCATTGCCGGGAATCGAACCCGGGTCTCCTGGGTGAAAGCCAGATATCCTAACCGCTGGACGACAATGGAGGGCAAGGACAAAATGATAGAGGGAAAGGGCGAGGACAAGTCAAAAAAGGGGAAAGCTCTTGCACTCCCGCCGCCACCCGTACCAATTGGCATGCTTTCTTTCCATTCCACAAGGGTGGAGCTCAAGATGAGCGAGAAAATCGAAGCGATTGGCGCCTGTTGAGGAGGTTATATTGATCGAGGAATAGAGGGGGAAATTGACCGTGATATCATATATTCAATGGCAACACGGACCGAAGCTCGAATTGACCCCCCAACTATTGTCATTGACTCCACTGCACAATCGTGAAATCGGCGACCTTCAACCTAACGACGAGCTCGAGGAGGTGGTAATCAATCCCCACTTCCCGAGCAAACGGCTTAAGGTTGGGGTGGAAATTCACGGCGAGGAAAGAAGGATACTTATTGAGTTCCTTAGAGCAAATTGCGATGTGTTCGCTTGGAGGGTGGAAGATATGCAAGGCATCAGCGAGGACGTGATCCTCCATAAAATCAACGATGACCCCTCCTTCAAAAACATTCACGAGAAATCCGAGATATTTCTCCCGGAGAAAGAGATTGCCATCAAGGAAGAAGTGGAAAAGTTGCTAAAAGCGGGGATAATAAAGGAGATCTCCTACCCCAAATGGCCGGCCAATGTGGTCATGGTTAAGAAATCGATGGCAAGTGGAGGATGTGCGTTGATTTCACCGATCTCAACAAGGCATGCCCCAAAGATTGCTTCCCTCTTCCTCGCATAGACAGATTGGTGGATTCTATAGCCAGGACACGAGTTCTAAGCTTCATTGATGCCTACTCAGGCTACCACGAGATCCGAGATGGCTCCCGAGGATGTCCGCTCTGTAGCCTTCATTGCTTGCGGGCAAGACATCTTGCTACACTATGATGCCCTTTGGGCTAAAGAATGCGGGAGCCACATATCGGCGCATGGTCAATCTGGTCTTTAAAAACCAACTAGGCGAAATGCGGAGGCCTACATTGACGACATGGTCATAAAAACTAAGGAAAACTCCCACGAGCTCGATGTGGAGGAAACCTTCAAAAACTTGCGCCATAACAAAGCATGAAGCTAAACCCCCTTAAGTGCGCTTTCGGGGTCAAGGCGGGCAAGTTCCTCGGATTTATGGTCAACCAAAGAGGGATAGAGGCTAATCCAGGAGAAAATCCAGGCCCTATTAGACATGAAACCTCCTGCTGCGTGAAGGATGTACAAAAACTTCAACGGTCGCATCACCGCACTTGGCCGCTTTATCTCGCGGTCAGCGGAGAGATGCCTCCCCTTCTTCAAAACTCTCGAAAGGGGAAGAGAGGCGATGAATTTACATGGAGCAGCGAGTGCCATCGGGCTTTTGAAGAAGTCAAGACATACCTCGGGCGGCCACCTCTGCTCGGCGGCCGGTGCCGGGAGAAGAGCTCTTTACGTATTTAGCCGATTCTTGATGCAGCGTGGCAGTTTGTTCTTGTGAGGGAGGAGAATAACTCCCAAAACCAGTTTATTATGTAAGTAAGGCACTTTGTCCGCCGTAGAAGGGCGTTATCTTAATATAGAAAAGTTAGCTTACGCCTTGCTTGTATACGCTCGAAAATTAAGAGCCTACTTTTACGCACATCCTATAACCGTACTAAGCGAGGCCCCGCTTAGAAAGGTTTTACATAAACCAGAGTCCTCGGGGAGAATGCTAGCTTGGTCTATAGAGGCTCACCGAGTTCCGGATCACCTACTCCCCGAGAAAGACAATCAAAGCGCGAGGCCTTAGTTGATTTTATAGTAGAATCATCATTCAAATTGGCGGACGGCGACCTCGGAAAAAGAAAGCGAGCGAGAATCGAAGATGACCCAAAAGCACGAGCACGTAAATTGTTCAAACAAGGGAGCGTCCGAAGAGGTGTGGACTTTATATGTGGACGGCTCCGCGAGCAAGTTAATCGGTGGAGCGGGCATACTTCGATTGCACCTGCGGGAGAAATTCATGAGGGCCTTGAGATTCAAGTTCGAGGCATCAAATAATCATTTGAATATGAAGCGATTATAGCGGGCATGGAATTGGCAAGAGACTTGGGAGTTCGTAATATTGAGATCAATAGTGACTCTCGGCTCATAGTTAATCAAATTAGGGGGAGTATGATACTATCAACCCAAGACTAACTCGCATCGTGACCTCGCAAAAACCCTCATCAAAAATTTCACTTACTATGAAATTTGAACCAAGTCATGAGAGAGGACAATGTGGAAGCCGACCTCCTCTCAAGAATAACCGAGCAAGAAATTGGTGAGTTGGAGACAAATTGCCGGATTGAATTCACGGAGAGACTGCTATAGATCGAATACGAGATAAACAATATTGAGGATCAAGTAAGGACTTTGGGTGGATGAAATGAAGGATTACATAGAGAAGCAAACCCTCCCCGAGGACCCGGTAAAGGCTAGAGCCATCGAACGGTGTCCGCGAAATACCTCGTCCTCGATGGGGTGCTTTTTCGGCGATCATTCACCAAGCCTTTACTAAGATGTGTTAAAACTCACATGGTCACCAACTTACTCTATGAGGTTCATGAAGGAGTTTGTGGCGGACATCCAGGTGCTCGCACCCTCTCGAACAAGATCAAATTCCAAGGATTCTTTTGGCCCACAATGAGAAGGGATGCGCGGGAGTATGTTAGAAAATGTGATAAGTGCCGGAGATTTGCGGACATCCCTAGACTACCATCACCGGAAGCGGACTTTGGTAGTACCATCGTGGCCGTTTGATACGTGGGGGATAGATCTTATTGGACCATTTCCAAGCTGCTAGAGGAAACATCAAGTATCTTTGTGGTGGCCGTGGAT
The DNA here is from genome assembly GCA_022495995.1 of Adenophora triphylla var. japonica. NCBI lineage: Eukaryota > Viridiplantae > Streptophyta > Magnoliopsida > Asterales > Campanulaceae > Adenophora > Adenophora triphylla. The sequence goes on along the minus strand of JAFEMH010002522.1, from coordinate 96,012 downwards.
TATTTTACCAAGTGGACGGAAGCAAAGGGCTTGGCCACTATTTCCGAGGATAACACTATCGCTTTGTCCACGACCACATCTATTGTCGATTTGGGGTTCCCGAGCAATAATTTCAGATAATGGCACCCAATTCTCCGCAAAATTCAACGCTTGAATGTGTGAGAATGAAGGTGCAACACCGTAAGTCCGCATGATTGCCTATCCTCGGGGAAATGGTCAAGGCGAGGCCGCGAACAAGCTAGTCCTAACTGCCTTAAAGAAAAATTTGGAGGGCGAGGAGGACGTTGGTTGGGACGAGCTCCGGATCGCATTATGGGTTGTCCGCACCACAATAAGAAATTCAACAGGAGAAACTCCCTTCTCGCTCACGTATGGTTCGAGAGCAATGGCTCCGAGTTGAGGTAGCCACTACCCTCGTACGAGTCACATACTTCGACGAGTCTCAAAACGAGGCAAGCGTAAGGTGTGACCTGGACGATCTCGAAGGAAAGAGAATGCGGGCACATGAAAAAATGGTGAACTACAAACGAAGCGAAGAAGCACCATGATAAAAGAGTAAATAGGAGGAGGTTTTCAGTTGGAGACTGGGTACTCAGAAGCGTAGAGGTCCAAGGGACACAACCTGGTTTCAACAAGCTGTCCCCCAAATGGGAAGGTCCATATGAGGTCACAAAGATAGTCAAAGAGGGCACCTATATGTTGCGACCAAAAGAGGGAGAAGAGCTTAAGCACGCCTGGAATAGCGACCACCTTAAGAGATACTTCTTTTGAAGTCTTTGTAATTTTTTGGAAGGAGTAGACTATATGTATATAAGTGAGAAGTTATCATCATATTTTGATGCAAAAATCAATTCCCACCAGCCTCAAAAGCTAAGGTGGATGCCCGCGTGAGGATGCCAGTAAGTTCAAGAGCCAACATATGAGCTCCTACTTACTGATACGCAAAGATCTAAGGATCCGCATGCCTATATATATGTACAAAGATACATTACGATCCGTACTATGATCGCGGGGAGGACTCTCTCCTGCTCGCGTGACACCACCAAAAATAGGTGGATATAGATGAACGTAGGTACAAAGGCCATGATGCCCGTGCCTACGGACTCTAGTGGGGACAATGACCTGAAGTCCGGACCCACTAATTGCGCGAAGGACCTCGTTAGGGCCGTTACTCGCATGCCTGTATGTGACAAAGGCCTACATATAAGCCCGTTCACCAGATCGCCACGAGACCCTCACGAAAAACCCTAGGGAGTTTTGAATAAAGGGTCAAATAAGTGAGAACCTCCAATAAGGGGATACAGATGCCAGGGGGTTAAAGGGCCTCTATGCTAAAATATGCTCCTACCTTTCTGTTGCGCGGACAATAGCCTCACGGCCACCTTCTGCATGCCCTATGAAAGTATGCTTGCCTTGGCTACTTTTGACTTACACCACAGCTCGCAAGGCTGGGAATAAGTGTAAATGGATGAGAGTGATCAAACTAGTTTAACAAAGCCAAACAGACAAACGAGGTTAAGGCCTCAAAGTTTGCCACAAGGCTAAACAAACGCGATCATAGAAGAATAAGGCTGGCTCTCACAAAAAACCTAAGGGTTTTGAATAAAGAGTTAGGAAAACTCAAAAAATGCGGGCAAAGGGCCTACTAAGGCCGCGCCCGCGAAGGAGAGTATAAAGTTAATTGCAAGTCAAAAACGCTGGAAAAAGTAAGAGGCAAGAATGCAAGTATTAAGGTGCTCGAAAATTGCCAAACTACTCAAAATAGCCTACGAGACAAGCAATTAAGATAAAAGTACAGGAGCCAAGGGGAGAAAAATGCTTCTATTGATGATAAAAAAGTATTTACAAAATTCCTACACTATTACAAGGATCCTACAAGCTATTACAGAAGGGAAAAAGTAAAAAATCCTAAACTATAGGAGCTTGGTCTCGGGCCGCATCTCGCAGCCTCCCGGCCGCACCATCTGTGCCCGCTTCGAAGTTGGAGTTGGGGAAGGAAGACGGGTCATCGAATCTCTCGTTATAGGTCGAGATGGGCTCGCAGAGGCCGGAGCCGGAGCCGCCCGCGAAGGAAAGAGATCTCCAAGGGCTAGCCCCCTGGAAGAACCCGAGCTGTGGCATCCCCAAGGATAAAGGGTTGTCCCCCGAAGCGCAGCATCCGGTTCGGCGATCGTCCGAGGGTAGTCACTTCGGCCACCGGAGGCGAGAGGCCGCGGCGCAGAGATCCAAACCTCGACCTCTTCCTCGGACAGAGGAACTAGCGCATGCCCGGCACACACTCCGCGTCGCAGCAACCAAGTGAGCCGATTACGCCAACCGCCGCACGGAGAACATGCCCGTGGCCGCGGTTCCGGATTCGTGTCCGGACACCTCGCCTCATACCGGGCCAAGCACTCCGCGGTGAACCGGTCGAGTTCTTATACTCCTCGACAGCTTCTTCGCGAGCCTCACAAGATCCTCTCCCTCTCCAGCTCAAACCGCGTAAGGGGTAGCAGCTTCGAGAGCTCATCTCGCCTTAGCCTCCAGGAGTTTGACCGACTCCTCCACAACTCCCGGTTGGTTGCGAGCTCTTCATTTCTTTGCTCAAGCTTGGTCTTGTGCCCGCGGAGCTCATTCCGCCGACCCTTTGCCTTTTCTAGGCTCGCTCCGCCTCGGTCACCCGCTCCCGGAAGCCCTTCGGATCGGACTCCTTGGTCGCGAACTCCTTTTCCTTGGCATCCAGAGGGAGCTCGTGAGTACCCACCTTCTCCCGGGCCTCGCTCCAGCTCGCGGAGTTTGCCCGCCATGTCTCGTGTTGCCGGGCAAGCTCGCCGGACAGCCGTCACAAGTCTCCCTGAGCCTCATGGCCTTGTTGCCCACCCGCGAGGAAGAAAGTCAGAATTAGAGGGAAAATCGGAGGCTAAGTGAGGAAGCCTAAGAAAGGTCCCTACCTCGCAAGTGGCAACCCCAATATCCCCATCAAGGCCGACGGGTTCTCCTTCTCGCCCACCTGGGTGGTAGAAGTCGTGGGCAAAAGCTCCGTTGATCGCCCCAATGCCCACAGCAGAATTTTGGGCGGACTCGGCATATAGGTCTACCCCGCAATGGCGGGCACATCCCCACCGCTTCCTTTTCTCCCATGCCTCCTCGCGGGTGGCCAGGAGGAAATCGGATAGGCCACCGAGCAAATTGTCCCCGCGGCGAGGGAGCAGCTGGTAGAGGTAGCGGGCAAGAATGGAGGGCTACGGCTAGGGGTATCCCCCACTTTCGGGTCTTCGAAGACCTCTCCCCGTGCGTCGTCCGCCTCTCTCTCGCCCTTTTCTTGGATCGCTCCCGGTTATGCCCGGAGGCAATAGTGCGGCCGGGAGATGATGCCCTGGACAGCGGTGGGTGGTGGAGGACCCCGGGGAGGTGGAGGCAGATTCGGTTTGAGAATGATTCTCGGGAGCAGGTAGAGGATCCCCGCTTTTCCCGCTCGCAACAGCACAGCCTTGTCTTTTGTGGGAACCCCTCCCATCTCATTCTCGCTCTTCGTGGCAGCTTCCTTGTTGGCTTTCATGTTCTTAGCCTTCGCTTGAGCAAAGCACTCGAGGAGGGGCCATCAGAAATTGTACACGTCCGGATCTACTCGAGGGAAAGAAAATGGTTAGCAAAGCAGCTTCAAAAATCAAAAGCAAAGTAAATTGGCAAACAGCTTTCATAAAGGAATCGAAACCAATTATTTCGGGAGGATCGCACTCGCCGCCCAAAGATATACTGTGTCTTACAATCCGCCTCGAACCGGTAATGTTCGTGCACCCGCCAATCGTGGTCGCGGGCAAAGGCTCTATCACTACTGCGGGGCATGTGGGGCGCCCTCCTGCGAGGAGCCACCCCCGAGTAGATCGCAGGGGCTCATCCTCCACTACGGCGCCCACGTCATATACGGGCTCCTCCCCGCTGTCCAAATAGAGGGCCGATGCCTCTATGGCAAGCGCAAGTGCATCGGCCGAAGAAGGGTCCGGATATTTGCTAGCGGCCACCTTCATAGGGACGGGTGTGAAGGTTTGGAAAAGGGCCATCCGAATCTAGACTCAATCACCGTGATATCCCTCTCTGGTTCCATCGGTCAAACTTGTTGGAGGGAGGAGAGAAGGTCCCGGTAGAGTAGTTCCTAGCCTTCAGCTCGAATGCCGCGGCTAATTTGGTTCGATAGTAAGCGTAGAGCCCTAAGCAATGGTAGGTTCATAACCCATGAATCCGCACACAACAAGGAGACAATGGCCCGATGGCATCGGGAGTCGTGCATGGGCAAAGTGTGAATTGAACTCCGTAAAGAAATAAAAGAAAGGGTCCAGGGGCAGCCTCAATCCGTTCTCAAACTGGGCCCCATAAAAAATGCAGGCCCTATTGTCCTCGCGAACATCAGCTACTGTCTCTGGCCGCAGTTTATCCTTATCCTTCAAATGTACATGTCCTAAGGTGCGGACACGGTAGGCGTTGCGGTCCACGTTATAAACCTCATAAATGTCCTCCTCCCAGTCAATGGTGGCCACCTCCTTAGCCTTCTTACGGCCACGGCCAGGATTCACATCCCTAGCTGGCCTCTTGCCTTTGTTTCGGGCAGGGGCCACAATCTCTTCCTCCTCCTCATCGGAGTCAGAGCTCTCGAAGGCATCCACGATATTGGTGATCTCAGCGGCCTTCTTGAGGTCCCCGTCGCCCTCCTATCCCCCTCTCCGTGGTCATCTTCTTCGGTCTCCGAGCTCGAGGAGCCAAAGAGACCGGTGGGGTCATCACGGGCAGGGGCCACCTCCGATTCAACTTCACCAGTTCCAGTCACCTCAAAATCAAGAGGATCAAGTTCCTCGCTGCTGCTCAGCTCAATTGTCCTCGCCCTTGGGGCCGCGGGCACAACGGGGGGAAAGATGGTCCTTATGGGCAGAACATCTAAAGGGTCATTCAGGTCCATGCCCGGTGCCCGCGCATCATTGGTTTGTTCAGGATCCATCAGTTCACACTTTTCCTGGCCACAAACTACTTCGGGACGCGAATCGCTCTCCTCACTAGTTCAATGGCGTTCAGTAGCCGAGCCTCTCGCGGGAAACCCGCACAAAACCCCCATCACAAAATTTCTCACCTTACCGGTATCCCCCAACACCAAAACATCACCGTTCCTTTTTACCCTTTTATCCTTGGCCTCCCACAACCGGGGTGGGACAAAAGGCCCCCATTGAGATTTTTCGCAGAAATACTGGAAGCACTCAAGGGATAATCTAAGTCACCCATGGCCTACCTTCCTAAATATCCCCCCTGTCCGTTTACAAACAGCAAACAGATCTGGAGTGCTCCCATCTCCTAACTCTATGGGACGGCGGGGTCCAAATTCACGAGTGGTCATTTCGTTCAAAACCTAGAAAAGGAAAAGAAAAACAGAAGGAGATGAAGAAGAAAACACCGAATGTTACTTACGAAAAGAAAGCTTGAGGGTAGATTCAAAGAACGGTTGCACAGAATTCGCAGCAAGAAATTTCTCTCTCTAAAGCTCTTTGAATGTTTGGAAACGGTAAAAGTGTTTGGGGTTTAAGGGTTTGGTATTTATAAGGCCTACCTATACGGGTTAACCCGTTAACCCGTATTAATTAGCCCACAAATCCAACCTCGGACCCTGAACCGTCTCCAACGTTTGAAAATTCGAAAATTAAATACCTTTTGCATTTATTACCCCCCTTGGATGGCTGACACGTACCCCTGACGTACCACTAACCCGTCTTTTCATCTGCCAAGGGGCCCACCTGTTAACCGGGAGGCACGCCATGCAAGGGACCACGTGTCACTCACCGGTGCCTCCCGAACGTTCCTCGCCCACGGGGCCAAGCAACAAACAAGGAAAAACGCTAACACCGGTGCTCGCGCGAGGAGCACCGAGGCAGACCGAGCTTCTAGTAGCTCCTCACTCGCACCATAAATAATCACACTTGGAGCTAGGGGCCACTTGATGAGCCCGGATCTACCGGACCGGGCCCGCGCTCGGCCTTGTCCAAGGAACCAGTGACGTGGCAGCCTTCTAGACCGCTGGGAGGGAAGACCGCGGACAAATAGGCCCTCGCGGTCAAGACCGTGTCCCTCCTCGATTCGTCCCCGTCGAGGACCCTTGGGAACCCCGCTCGCCGGATTCGTGCCCGCATGAGTCATGCCCGCATCAACCGTGCTCGCGTCATATATCTCGACCGCGGCACAACGTCGACCGCGGCACAAGCCGCTTCCCTGTTAAATGTCAAGCCTTACCGAGCAAGTTAGCTTATCGGCTCGACAGCCACTTGCCGGCTCCCCATCACGCATTCAATGCGGCTCGCCCGGCGCCTACTATTCCATTTAATGCAATAAGCCGGCTACACGGCTCATGTCCCTTCGGCCATGTCCCTTGACGGTCAATGTTCCCTCCCCGACAGACCAATTACTGCGGACACGTGTAGCTGGTCAAATACCAAAGTGCCCCCTGTGGCCGATCTCATTGCTTACCTCAACAAGCACCATGGCATCGCTTATAAATAGAAGGCCTTTACCCCTCGGACAAGGTAAGTTCCATATACAATTGAGTAAGCTCTTTTACTCTCTAAACCTAAACACACACACACTCCAAAGGTATTCAAAGCCTTATTACTCAAGATTCTTACTCTCACACTGAGGCCTCGAGCTGAGTAACATCCAACTTTGACCTTAACAGTGCTTGTTTGTGTTGTGATCTAGGTGCATAAAACCACCAAATATATCCTAGCCAGATATCCTTGAACCGCTCCTGACCCCGAAAGCTGTGGCGTCATCATCGTGTATTTTCATACAAAACATATCTGACAACGTCGTGTATAATTACACGAAATATCCGCATACGAATGAGGACAGTTTTGACAATTGTCCGTGTCTTGCAAATAACCGCGCCCCGCTTGAACGTTGTCGAAGATTGAGAATTGCAAAAAATGAATATCTCCTCCTTCATGAAGGTTGTAGGCTGAATCAATCCAATTATTGTCAAAAAGCAAAAAGATCCTTATAATTTAAATATTTCTTATTGATTCATCGATAATTAATGTTTAAATTACGAGATCCAAAAGAATAAAATTGAAATCTAACAGCTTAATTTGTTAAGAATTTGGACAGAGAACTTCTGGGAAGAAGAAGAAGACGGTTTTGCTCATATAGTTTGCACACTGCTTTAAATTAATTGCCGAAACCGGAACCGGAACCGTAACCGCCTTTGGTCATCCCGTCGTCTTTAATGGTCAGTCGCTCGTCGTCTTCATCACCAGTATCCTTCACTTCCGTCGCCGATTTCGCCGGAGTATTCACCCCACACTCCAGAGTCTCCGGCTGGTCTACTTAATCAATTTTGAATTCTATCTGAGATCCATCATAGATTCGATTGCTACGCGCGCCATGTATGCTCTCCCCCGGATCCGGTCCCTCCCTCTGTTTTTCATTTTCACATTGGTAACCTAACCCCTCCATCAATTTTACGTCGCTTTGACTGCATCTTTGCTGAATTTCAATGTGGGCTTTAAAGTGGAATTCATTTATTTTAATTCGATGAATTCTCTACTTGCCAATTCAGTTGATTTTTTGCTGTCAATTTCTGTCGTGGTTTTCAGAAAATTTCTAAAAGGATATGGTTTGACTGATGACATGCTGACCCAGTTGAATCCTTGGAATAGAAAATGACATTCATTTCCTAACTTTTATGTGTGAAGCATCATTACAGTTTGTTATCTCCAAGTTACATTAGCCTAGACTACTTGCATACTCCCTCCTGTCTCATAATAACTGTCACATATGACTTGTCAACGTTAATGTTATTAGGGAATGTGCTTTATTTGTTTGTACATAACTCTTGTACAATGATAAAATTACACTATTTAACTATTTTCTTATATAGAGTTGCGACATTTATTTTAGGAAGAACCAAAAAGCTATTTTCTTATATAGAGTTGCGACATTTATTTTAGGAAGAACCAAAAAGGAAAGTGCTGCATTTATTATGAGACTGATAGATTAGTTGTTTTGACTAGTTATGAAGTGTAGTTACTTTCAGATGACATCTTTGGCTTAATTTTGGGGAGTACTTTTTTCTAGTACTGGGAAAAGAGAGATAAAAAATGGAATTTATTCTGCTTACTAATGTGTACTTTTATTGGTGTGGACCGTGTGGTTTTCAGAGGTATGGGATTCTTGGGAACAATTTACTCATTCATAAGGTATTGTATGCACTACTTTGCGTGGTCATTGATTTCTTGATTGCAAATTTGAATTTGTTTTGTAGAAGTTATACAGCTATAAAAATAATTGTGCTATGTGTATTTTTCCATGTTAGTTAATAGCAGGTAGGACACATGGATCTCCAGTTAGGAGTCGCAAAACGGGGACATCATCGGTGTTTTCATTGTTTAACCTTAAAGAGAGGAGTAAATTCTGGACTGAAAGGGTCATACGCAATGGTACTTATAGCAATTTTTTCCTGATTGAAGGGAATACGATATGTCTTACAGTACTACGCTTTTGGTGGGATTAAGTTGGTCTGAGAGCGAGGGTAAATTCCTTATTAACTTTCTTTTCTGTAACTATATTTTTATCTATGTACACAGATATCGATGATTTGGAGAGTTCCACCCCTGGGAAAAGGGACATTCTCAATTATACCAAGGCAGGTAGACATTTCGTTTCGGACTCCAAAATTTATCTGCAGCTTATGCTAATTTAGGTTTGTGTATGGTATAACCAATATAAGGTTCAGGTCGTAAATCCAAGTAATTGGTACATGGTCTGGTTGCGTTGGGTGCAACTTGATGGTTTCTTCAGTAACCTAATTACTCAGAAGTGTGGTTATAAAAGAGATTCAAAGATAGAACAGAGTAGTCACATGACGATAAACAGGAACCTGTAGCTACAGGACAAGTAGAAAAGGGTAAGCAAAAAACCAAGGATAATGAAAAGATGATTCAGGTCCAGTGAGTTTTTGAACATCTTCCTCCGAACTCATAAAGTTAGCATTATATTTATGGAATTCCTATAAAATCCCTAATAATAATAATCAGAGAAAGACCATTTAATTCAGAAAATGTTAAAAAGGCCTTATTCACTATATCCATTTAGTACAGCATCAGCTTCATTACCATCCTTCCCAAAACTTAATTCCATTCGTGAACATTAAACATTGTTCGTATTATCCACTTCAATCCTTTGTAATTAGCTTCTTATCAAAAAAATATATTATCCACTTCATTTCTCCTAATTAAAGAGTCTTACATTGGAAGGGATACCCATAACTGATGAATGCTTGAACTGATGCTGGCACAGATACTGAAGTCTAGAGCTAGATTTGTGAATGGCACGCAATCAGGGGAACTTTGAGCCTCTTTGTAGAGGGTTTTGCTGGGATAAAGCGATGATAATTTAGCACGATGTATGTAAACTCCTCAACACCTCGTTATTGAATTTGCATTTACTGTAGGCATCGACATGAATCCAAGACGATGTAGTCCAATTTGTGTCGGATTTAAGTTCATCATGTCATTAATTTTGGTCAAAATGATGATTTTGAAGTGTCGAACGAGGAGGAGGAGGAGGAGGAGGAGGAGGAGGAGGAGGAGGAGGAGGAGGAGGAGGAGGGGGAGAAGCGATTGATAATGCTTATTGAAAGAAGGGGCGCCTTTGTCCGTTGATGCATATGCACATAAATGCGGTTTTGTGTAGTTGGCCTATTTGTTCTTCTTGTGTGCATGTGTTGTAGTATCAGAGTTTTAGTTGCACTTTGCATTTTTTTTTAGGTTTGCTACTATTAATCAGAAGTTAGCTTTGACCGCACATGGTTTCACTTCCATAAGATTCTATCTTTAAGTTATTATGTGGTCATGTGCGTCTTACAATCCCTACACTTATTGAGCAGTCTTTGAGATGTTATGGAATCAACTCACCTGACATCAAAATACATTTTCTTTATCAAACGTAATACTTATGCCTCTGTATTGCATGTCACCCGAAGCACACACTTTTTCTCAAAATGTCACTTTTTTTAAAACGTATTTCTCAAAATGTCGCAGTAGAGAAAGTATTGCCTAGAATAATCTAGTTTTTGAGAAATCACATTTGGAAACCGCGGTTTCTAGGTTTCGCCAAGTGGGGCAATACTTTCAGAACTATGGCATTTTGGAAAAAAAAATTAAAGTGACATTTTGAGAAAAAAATATTCCTGAAGCACATCACCCTGGATGGTTATAGTAGTATTCCTCCCCCCCCCTGCCTTTTTGTTAGGAAACAGGGACGGGACCCTGGAAATATATAGATAAAAGTGAAATTTAAAGAAGGGGGACAACCAACTCGTACCTCACAGACCGAGGGCAACAAGGAGTCTAACCTCAAAAGATACAAAAACAAGGGCCTCCAATACCATGTCTCCTATAGCTATAAATGCCATGGAGATCGAAAACAAGAGCCGCTCTAACTGAAGCGGGGAGAGAACTATCGTCAGATGATCTTTATACTGAGGCGGAACATATTTACTAGTAATATCATCTGCAATTGCCTGAATCTCGAGACGCTCTTCAAACCGAACCCGGTAAACAAACAAATAGGTGGTCTTTCAGTGATTCATCCATCCCATCGGTAAAGTTGAGAAGACCACGACCTTTCTTAGTTGGACCAACCCAACCGGCGGATCAAAGAATATTCCGTATATTTTCCCCAAGTCGGACCAAACAAGTCCTTGTTTTCCCGTCGTGCATCTTGCTCCATCTCTCTAAAACCCAACCGTCCCAACCATTCAACAACCACCTTGTCTCACTTCAATTCTGGAATGCGTTTTTTGTGTTTCATAATTTGTACTAAATTCTCAGTTCAACTTGGATTGGCATTTTGAGTTTATTTGAAAATTTAGAAGCGTGATTTGAAAACTCTTAGTTGTACTGTAGACATACTCCGACTGTATATGCATGTCCATGTATAAAGGGATTTTGTACTTATCCTTTTGCCTTTTGTATCTCAGGAAATATTGCAAATTATTTACAGATCTTAGAAATTGAAAATATGTACCTTCCTGTCCCTGTGAATTTCATCTTTATAGGTTTTGACGGAAAGGGAAACCAAGGTATGCCTATATTTGTGTTCATCTTTGTTTGCTAGCATACGTTTCTTGGTTTGGTGGAGTTTTCTCTGATTTCTCTTGTTGTATTTTAGACTTTAAGCTAAACTCTGAAGAGCTTCAGCGCTGGTTCACAAAAATTGATCATATCTTTGAACATACAAGGATTCCACAAATTGGAGAAGTTCTTGCTCCATTTTTTAAAATAAGCATTAACGAAGAGCAGCGCCATCATCTTCCTCTTATCAGTCGCATCAATTACAAGTAATGCTTCTCTTTACTTGGTTACGTCTTGCAGCAGAATCTTTGGTCTGAACAACTTCTTTATTCTTGCTTTTGCAGTTTTTCTGTCCATGCTATCCAAATGGGTGAAAAGGTGACTTAAGTATTTGAGCGTGCTATTGATGTCCTTGCTCGCAAGGATGATGTGTCTGACATCAGGTATATTTGATGGACACAATATGCCTCTGTCTTGTGATAATCCGTGGCTATTATCAGAAGAAAACTATCATTTGTCCAGGTTTTCCTCAGGCATCACTCTCATACCATACTAGAAACGGAAAGTGACATGAAATGGAAATAGAGAGGAAATGAAGTCCAATAAAGGGTATAACCAGCTTAAAAAGTTACCTTTGAGATTAAGGACAAAGAGGAAGTGGAGCCGTCAATAGACAAGCATGCGGCATATCTGAGATGAATTTACTGTTTAGGATGAGTGGATTAACTTGAAAAAAGAAAATTTACTTACAAGAGAAAGATTGCTAAAATATATCTCCCCAGCATAATACCTTCCAATGGTTTAAACATGTCAAAATTGTAAATGGAATGGAGTCTGATGTCCCCTTGAATTGCCATGATGAATACATTTATTAATAAAGTGGCAGAATCTCAACGTTATTTGAGATGTGAAATTAAGAGAAACCTTTGAACTTCTTTTATCTAAGGTGATTAACAAGGTGTACACAAAAATATTTTTGCAAGTACATTGAATCCACTTCATAGCTTGTATTCCTGTAAGCATTGTCTGGCAGTCAATCTGATGAAATCCTCATGAAATTTTCTTTGCTGAAGCGCTCGAAGACGAATCTTTATTTGACTTAAAATTTCATACAGAAATTCTTCTTGCTTACACTTGCTATTTTTCGGAGTGGACCAATGAGAAATATACTAGTGCTGTTCTCACTCCAGTTTAACTTAATCCTTTGCTTTTCTGATCCATGTTTTCTGTATTTGTTGCTTGTAGCATCCTCCTATTTACGATTTCATCTAGTACACTTAATCTTTGAACACTCGATAAGCTCTTTTCATTGTTTATTTATGCAATACAAGACTATCTTGCCATCTTCTTCATCACTTCTCTGCTTTTAGGGATGATGCTGCTGTTATTTGGCAAGTGGATTTGGATATGATGGATGTTCTCTTTTCCAGCCTTGTGGAATATTTGCAACTAGAGAATGCATATAATATCTTCATTTTGAATCCACTCCGTGTTCCAGGAAGAGCCAAATATGGTTATAGGTGTGTGTTTCGCTGGAAGCTAATTACTGTTTTCCAATACCTTCTATGGCGAGACTTGAGAGCATAAAATGCTCATCGTTTGCAATTTCCCTTGCATATATAATGGAGCAGTTATGCTCCATAAAGACACGCATCTACGTATATGTATATATGCATGCATGTGTGTTCATACATAAGTTCCCTACAGTATGTCATTACTCAATACCTACTTATTGGTATCGTCAATTAGGTCACCCACACGGGTCGTACTATGGACATATCACTTGGTGTTACACCTCATTTTACTAATGTCAGTTGAACTCATGGCTTAAAGGAAGACTTCCATAACTGGCCATCTATATCACATTTTGAATTCTAATTTTGTGTGTGTGTGTGTCTGTCTGTCTGTCTGTGCCTGTATATTTAAAATACTTCCCACTTAATTTATTATGCAGGAGAGGATTGTCAGACTATGAAATAAATTTTCTTAAGGAGGTGCGCTCATGTTCCCTTCAAGCCCAAAATGCTGCTCCCTGTTCTTGGAGCATTTTAATGGTCATTTTCCTTTTTATTGTTAGTTATGACGTTCATTTAAGTAAGCTTATTGCATATTACTGTTGTTCAGAATAAGAGTTTGCAAGAAAAAATTCTTCATTCAGGAAGCATCCCCGAAAGTTTTCTGGGTATCTAAACTCTTACATTACATCTCTTCTTTATGGATATGGCAAATGTTTTCTGCAATATCATATGTTCTAAGAGCCACTGATTGTCAGCTATGGACAAACTCAGAAGACCTTTGTATGAAAAGCATCCAATGGCAAAGTTTTCCTGGACAGTAATTGAGGAGACTGATACGGTCAGTTCTGTCGCTCCAACACTTCTGTTAAAGAGTTTGTCTAGAAAGTATACATATTTTTTGATTAGTTGATTTCGTCCTTGAACCATTGAATATATGTGTACACCACTCAATTTAAGGTACCATAGAATTAGTCCCAATTATTTGGGTATGAATGCATGAATTTTTGACCATTCTGTCCCGCCCGTTCAAAGATCATTAGGCAATCCACAATCTTTCATATCCTTCTAAAATTATCAATGTCCATGCGAATTTTGGTCCTCCTCTACCTCTTGCATTCTTGTTTATATCAACCCTAACATACTTCCTAAGAGGTGATTAGATGTCTAGAATGTATGTGTCTATAGGGTGATTGTTACTATCTTGCAAATATGCATATTTCAAGTTTATCTATCCTAGTTTTACGCACATACATCAAATTTTTCGGTTACCAAGGTTATCATTTCCTCTGGGTGCTTAATGCTAAACTTTTGGTTTTTGATGTCTTTTCCGTTCACAAATTGGAATTTAGAAAATTAAGTTTCATTGTATATTTTTTATAATTTGTCTAAACCTGTTGTCTTCATTGCAAATTCAGATAGAGTGGTACAAGAATTGCATAGATGTGCTAAATAATGTGGAGAGGCTTCAGTTGAAGGATACTGCTGAGATCATTCAAACCAAAGTTCTGCAGGTTTGTCATATACTAAGTCAGAGCAAATAAAGAGTGTTGGAATTCATGTCTGGAAGCTCATTCGTTTTGGTTTGCTGAAGTTGTGGAATGGGAAGAATGAAGATATGAAGCAGCGCTGGCGAAAGGATCTCAAATCTGGGGTTGTCAGTGGTCTTCCACGCCGAATGTCTCACAGATACATGGATTGGAAAAGAAAGGTCTAGCCTCTCTCTCTCTCTCTCTCTCTCTCTCTTTCTCTCTCTCTCCCTCCCTGCCTCCCTTCTTTCTTGATGATTGTTGAAAAATCTGTTTTTCTCTGTTTCAGGTGGGCATTTGTTGATTTGAGTGCAGGTCCTTTCTCTTGGGGACCCGCTGTTGGTGGCGAAGGTGTGCTTACAGAGCTGAGTTTACCAAACGTGGAGAAAACCATTGGTGCAGTTGCAGGTACTAGTACTAAATTTTATTCTGTCTATTGTATTTTTGAAGTTCTCAGCAAGCACTGCAGTACTTGTAGTATGGCATTTATCGATAAAACTGCTATGATAAACACAGTGAATTTGTACCTATCTGTAAGCAGTGCCAATATACCTTCTTTTATCGAACTTGGAATCTCAAGGTTGTTTAATATTTTGATCACTTTCACAAGGAAAAACCACATGGTTGGATGACATGATTTAGTAACATACTTGGAGTATAATAATATTAACACAAGATTGAACAACAATTAGTTAATGTTTATTAAGTGACTGTAGGGTGGAATATGGCAATGTTGTCAATATTTAGGTGGTGGTGGTGTGATGTTACCATGTGTCTTTATGGTGTTTATGCCATTATGAGGTTGAGTTATTGGTGGTCATTGGCATTAGCCTGCATGATCCTGTAGGTCCAGTTTTGTCATTTAAGCTCCAAAATTCGCAGGTACATGCCTGCCCTAGCTTATATTGAGGTGAAAGCTAGTCTAGAGATGATTTGTCCACACCACCTTGAGGCCCTAACCAGTTTTTCTGTGGCATCAGTAAGATAATGAGCTTTTCACTGCATATACTTTGAAACTATTATTCCTGCAAATCTCTTAGAGAAAGCAATAGACTGCAATTTTCCTCTGTCTATACCTACTTTATAGCCTCTTCATTTCTTTCTTCCCTTGCCTATCAATTATCATTATTCCACTTTGTCATGTGAAGTTTGTTACTGCAAGACCCATATTATTTGCTTTATCAACTTTACTGTCCATATCTGCCGATAGCTTCACCTGTCGCTAAAGTTCTCTAAGCCAGCTATCTTTAGAATGCGTCCGTAATCTTGCTGCAGATCTTGGCTAGTCCCAGGCTTTCAAACCAATTATATTGCTTTTTAGATGCACATGAATTCATAATCTGTTTATGCTGGAATTTCTACTGTCCATTCCTCTTTTCTGAAGATCTATAGCCAATTATGACAAGTAATGCATACACGAAACAGCAGCACATGATACATGCCTTCATACCTGTGTAAATGGATCGATGTCCGGCATATGGCAAAGTATGTTTAGCTGACTGATCCTTGAGTGGTTGAATCAAGGATTTCTGGCTTCTTCAGTTCAGTTGTATAAGACCATATACACAGGTTTTCAACTTTTATCATATATATAAGCTGTTGGGTGCAGTGGCGAAGTCACATGAAGGTGATGGGGGTCACTCGACCCCCTTTATTTTTGGGAAATGTCATTTTAGTACTTTCAAAATTTTAAATGGTACACTGAAAATACTATTTTGTCCATACTTGTGGTAAGATTTGTACTATGATATCATTTAGATCCCCTTTGGGCCAAATTTCTATATGAAAATTATATTTTTTATTTCATAAGCAGTCTTGACCCCCTTTTTAAAATATTATGGATTTGCCACTGCTTGGGTGGATGTCCTGTTTATCTACTGTAGTCTTTATTCACTTGCTAGCTTGTAAAATATTGTTATACCCATGCTTTTAGCAAGAAGAAAAAAATGTCACTTTGACTGGAGGTCTTGAAGACAAAGATGAATTTACTTAGTTTTGAATTTATCTTTGTAGTTTGTAATCTATGCTCATTATGACATTGCCTAGTTTGTCTTGTTGAACACAGAAATTTCTGAAGCTGAAGCTGAAGATCGTTTGCAAGATGCAATTCAGGAGAAATTTGCAGTGTTTGGCGATGTATGTATTTAGGTTTCATTAGAACTTTGTTAATATATTTGAGATTAATTTAATGTCTACTTTTCATTATTGAGCTTTTGCATATTGTTGATGGTTATCTTCGAACTGAAAGAAGTTGATTCTTCATCTATTAACCACATCCATGAAAGTTTCTCACAAGAACAAAAGAAAGAAAGAGACATACAACTATGAACTATGTTAATTCTATGAGTGGGTGGTGTAGAAGGTTTTTGTGGTCCACTTTGAGGGTTAATTCATATTGAGATAGTGGATTCTGCAATGATGAATGTATGTCAGTTTCTAATAAAATATGTGGTATTGGCAGACAGAGTGACATCACTTGGATCCCTTTGGAACTAAGATTTCAGGCTGACATGAAAAGAAAACTGAAAATGGAAATGTTTATTCTTTTACTTATCATGATAATTGAAGCTAAAGTGATAATTATCTATTTCACTTCTCACTAGGAAATATCTACATTTGGTGACAGATGACTTGTGTGTTAATTGATTATCTCGAGTCTCTTCAAAAAGTTTGTAGAGCAGCTGTGACTTATTAAGGCCATCTTTTTAGGAAGAAGTCAGACCACATGAGAAGAAATTTTATGTTTCCCTTGGCTTTTCTGTTTTGTACATAGTGGGTTTCTGGCTTTCTGCTAATACGTTCCACCTTTTAACCAATTCTGCTTTTAAATATGCAGAATGAACATCAAGCCATTGACATCCTTCTAGCCGAGATTGACATATACGAGCTTTTTGCTTTCAAGCATTGCAGAGGAAGAAGGGTCAGGCTTGCTCTTTGTGACGGTAATGTTACTCAAACTTCTGCAGTTACATTCTTTGATCGCTTTTTCTTGAATCATTTTTCATCTAAGCATGAACTTTTGATACAAAGAGTAAGTCGAATTGATGATTTTGTTAGCAACCTTCTTTACATTGTATTGGGAACTACAATATATTGTGTTTCCATTTAGGCCGTACCTAATACCTCCACCATTAAGATGAGTCTGTTGCTGCAAAAGCACTCGGATTTTAAAAACTATTCCAAATACCACTCTTTTTTTCATAAAAAAAATTCTTCTGATAACTTTCTGATTCAGAACTTGATGAGAGGATGCGAGATTTGAAAACCGAGCTCCAGTCTTTTGAAGGTGAGGAATTTGATGAAAGGCATAAGAAGAAAGCTGTGGATGCATTAAAACGAATGGAGAGCTGGAACTTGTTCAGCGACACTGTTGAGGTATACTGCCTGGCTTATGCCCCTCTGTCAAATGAACTTGTTATGATTTACATGCGGATGCATTTGCTTTGCAGGACTTCCGGAATTACACAGTTGCACGCGATTATTTCCTTGCACATATGGGTGCAACATTATGGGGGTCTATGAGGCACATTATATCTCCTTCCACTGCTGAAGGGGCATTCCATTATTACGATAAAATATCTTTCCAGTTGTTTTTTATCACACAGGAGGTATGATTAGTTGATCGCGAAGTCAAAATCTGTTTATATGAGAAAGTATTTATAACATAATTATGAACTGCAGAAGGTTAGTCACATCAAGCAATTGCCTCTGGATCTTAAGGCTATTATGGATGGACTTTCATCTTTACTGTTACCTTCTCAAAGTGTGATCTTCAGTCCGCACATGTAAGCGTGCTAATTATTCTTCTGAATCCCAACTTTACCATAGTGTCCGTTAGTTATGATAATTCTTTCCCTTTTTGGCTTGTCTTGTTAAATCTAAATTATCTCCTTCCTATATGTTTAAAATAATGTTGTGAATATTTTTAGTTCCCTTTTCTTTTACTTTCTTAAGATCAGGGAACATCAAGATTTACCCTTAAGTTAGTTATTGTTCTAGTATTGCCTTGTGTATCTTTATCAGATATCTGTCATGATTGATTGAAATTTTTTATCAGGTTACATCTTTCGGAGGATCCTGCTTTGGAAATGGCTTTCTCGGTAGCTAAACGAGCAGCAGCAGTCCCACATTTTCTTGTGAATGGAACATACAGGAAATCTGTCTGTTCATATCTTGATTCCGCTATTTTCCAGCATCAGTTGCAAAGATTGAATGACCATGGTTCTCTTAAAGGTTTTCTACTGTGCAAGACTTGGGATATATTCATAAGAAGGAGTTTATTAATTATCTCTGATAAAACAGAAGCTCCTCATTCATATGAGGAACTTCCCGAACTTGTTAATTAAAGCCTGGCTTACCTGGTGTGGCTCTAAATATCATAACCTCAACAGTAATGGGCTGGAAGTGACACAAATGATCCAATCCTGAGTACGTATGTTGCATGTTCAATTCATAGAAAAGACGGGCGGCCATGTTTACTACTTCTTTAATCCTGGCTCTCCAGTTTTTGAATTGATAATCAAAGGTTGGGGATACTTGCAAACTGTGTTACGGTTAAATATAAACAAATATCTAGCATGAATCTAGCAAAAGGCATTATAGTAGACGCCTCATGCTTCTGTGCTTCAATCTGGCCAGATGACATGCTGTGCTATCTACCTAAAACATGATATATTTGCAATATAAATGAAGTTTGGTAGGTATATTTGTGGTCTTCAGATTGGTATAGTTTTATGATCATTTAGCTTTATTTATTTATTGCATTGATAAGCAAATATGATGGGCAAATGTTACGAATCTATAAACACATTGTGGCCATTACTAGCTTGTTATTGGTTTTTTATGCCAATGTAGTTCTAATTTTATTACCTACGGTCAATGTCTACATCTTTTTTTTTTGGCTAATGCAGGAATTCATGCCCATAGCAGGTCCTCATTGGAAGTTCCAATATTTTGGTTTATTCATGGTGATCCTTTGTTAGTTGACAAACATTATCAGGCGAAAGCACTTTCTGACATGGTTATTGTTGTCCAGTCAGAGCAATCATCATGGGAAAGTCATCTGCAGTGCAATGGAAAACCGCTATTGTGGGATTTAAGGTAGAAATTCAGGCATTAATGATGGTTTTTTCTTCCATTTGCATCATATTGAACCAGCTTACTCTACGCGCAGTTCTGTATGCATGATGTAGAAAAAATTGCTCTCTGTTTGTGTACATTTGATTTAATGTTAGAATAGGGTGATATATCGGTAATTATCGTATTCAATTTGTGTAGTCTGAGTTATGCCATACCCATTTACCTTTCCTTGTCTGGCTGTGTTCTCCACTTGAGAATTCATGATCAGGCTCTGTAATTATGAGCTCAGATGCAGAAACTTGTGAACCCTATAGCTGTAGCTTAGTGATCCCCCTCGCCAATTACATGTTGGTTCATCTGAATGATCGTTTGTTTTAGATTTATGCCTTAATTGTGATTGTGTCGTAGGCAAAATATGGAAAGAATGTTCTCTAGCTAAGGGTGATATATGTGACTATGAAACTTACTTCGTTTCCCATGCTGAACTCAGGAGGCCCATAAAAGCTGCATTGGCTGCCGCATCTGAACATCTAGCTGGATTGCTCCCCCTTCATCTTGTTTACAGCACAGCCCATGAAACTGCAATTGAGGTATGCTGTAGTTGGAATTTGGAGACAATTATGCGAGTTTCCCAACTTATTTCAAATCTTCAAAAGCTGTTGTTGGACTCTTAATTGATTTAGTAGTCCTTGCTACTGTCTAAACTAGCTGGCCAAAGTTATAGATTCCATTTCGATAATTCCAAATGGGGCACGCCCTCCTCTTTTTGTTTGTTTTGTTTTGCAACTTTTACTAACCTGCCATGGGCTTTTGAACTGCACCATTGGAACTTTTAATCACTATGATATTGGAACTTTAGTTCAATGTTTTGCGTTAGTATACTTATTTGTTTCCTTACGTATGGTCTTCGCAAAATTATTATAGAAATAACATATTTTCTTACAAAGTGAATGGGTGATAACGCCCTATGTCATAACTGGCATAAATAAACCTTGTCAACATCATCTCTATTCCTGGTAAAATCTATTTCCATGTGTTGGTCACGTACGGAGTTGCTATCCCCTTGAGTGAGATAGAGTCATTGACTGCAGAAATAAAGTCGATCATAGAGGTTCTTCACCTTAATACAGTTTTAACGGAGGACCCTTGGATCCTGATTTTTGAAAAATGGCATCCCTGCTTCATGATAGGACAAAGGGGGTCAAAGCTGGAAAAGTGTTTTTTGCCACCAAATTTTAAATATTTATATCTTCATGTTGAACTAATCATCAAATATTTCTACTTCAAAAAAAGAAAAAAACTTTTACAGTGGAGGATCCTTATATTTAGTTTTTTTTTATTCTAGGGTAGTGCAATGAGGTCTAGTCAAGCGCTGTGTTGTGCTAATGGATTTCCTTTACTGTAACAGGACTGGATATGGTCAAGGATGCAGTAATTTTATAATTTTGACCCCCTTCTACAAAATTCCTGGCTGGCAGGCCTCCAGTATGACTGTCACTCTCAGTCATTTAAAATATTCATGTGGCTTAACTGTTCCTTGTAGCTTGTTCTCATACATGTAGAGTTTTGCACTTTTTCCGTTCTGTGCAAAAAAATCTTAAATCTCAAACAAGTTGGTGACTTGATTTTTCAACTGCATGTAGCTATATGGTTTTATTGTCATTGGTAATCACGAGGTATAGATTCCTTGAACTTGAAAGCCCTCTAAATTTCCATCCTCGTACTATATAATCATTGGTGTTAGTTTTTGCCAAGGAATGCTTCTCTTTGTGGGTACTTTAACAAGATTTAGATGAACAATCTTTCAAGCTCTTCCAGACCCATGAGCGCGAGCTGGTGAACAAATATAATTACGTTATTAGCCTGTGGAGAAGAGTGAGTGCTCTTTAACCATTCATATATGCATTTTTTTTGTTCAAACACATAACACAACTTAATTTATCTCGATTTTGAACCTTCCACGCACAAATAAAGCATATATTTTGTGTTATCTACACATGCCATGTGTGTGTTTTCATGCATATTTATAGCTCATTTTACTTGTTTGTTTATTGTTATTGCTCCTTTTCTTTTTCTCCTACACTTCCTTTTTTTGTGCATTGCTTTTTCTTCCCTGTCTGTATTACACTCTTGCTCATAGTAAATTCTCACCCCCACCCCCTTTTCATTTTCAGATATCAACTGTCACAGGAGAACTACAGTTGGAGAATATGGTGGAGCGAGATGGATCGGACCGAGTGAAACGGATCTAGACCGATGGAGCGGACCGAGTTTGCAAGGAAATACTTGTTTCCTAATGTTAGCTTTGTATTTTAGGAAGACTCCTTAATTAAGTAGGAAAGTAGAATATGTAGCTAGAATAAGAATCCTAGTCAAAGAAGAATTATTGTGTATACATAGGATTGTATCTCCTATTAGAATTAGAACTCTAAAATTAGTATAAATAGGTGTTTTGGACAATTGTGAATGATGAGAGTGAAATAATATAGAAATTATAATCCTACTCCTCTCCACATTTTAACATGGTATCAGAGCCTAGATCCATAGAAGAACTTCTTCGCGAAACCCTAAGCCGCCCCACACCCTCACCACCTTAGCTTCCGCCATCAACCCATCAAGCCCAAACGAAAAAATCTGTTCCAACCTTCATCTTCAGATCAAAGTCATAGTCTAGCCGAAGTCATAGTTTTACAACGTCAAGAGCCTCAAAAATTTACCAAAATGCCCAAGCCCAACTTCTTGCGAGGTGAACTCACTTTCTCCTCTAGTATATGCTCAAGAACTTGAAGACATATCATTCTCTACTGCTGGAAACAACCCTCAATACCATTCTGCGCCATCAACCCTCAACCTTATACGCCAAAACCACCAAACTATCCCTTAAAAAAAAAAAAACAAATATTGAGTGTCGTCCACTATAAAAACGATGATTGAGTGTCGTCCACTATAAAAACGATGATTGAGTGTCGTCCACTATAAAAACGATGATTGAGTGTCGTTCACTATAAAAACGATGATCGAGTGTCGTCCACTATAAAAACGATGATCGAGTGTCGTCCACTATAAAAACGATAATCGAGTGTCGTCCACTATAAAAACGATAATCGAGTGTCGTTCACTATAAAAACGATGATTGAGTGTCGTTCACTATAAAAACGATGATCGAGTGTCGTTCACTCTAAAAACGGAGATTGAAGAAAAAGAAGATATGTGCGAGCACAAATTGTGCACATAATTGAAGAAAGAAGACCTGATGTGGATGACTCTTCAGATATTGGAACAAATTTTTGTTGTTGTTGAAAAAAAAAAAAAAGGACGAACCCGAGGTTGCTTGAACTGCAACACGAAAAAGGAAGAACTTGGCGCAGATGTTGCATGTCGAAGTGAAAGAATTTTTTTTAAAAACGTTTTAATTTTTATTTGGCAAGTTGGGTATCTACGTTGTAGATCCTCCAACTTGAGGGGGGGAGTTGGAGAATATGGTGGAGCGAGATGGATCGGACCGAGTGAAACGGATCTAGACCGATGGAGCGGACCGAGTTTGCAAGGAAATACTTGTTTCCTAATGTTAGCTTTGTATTTTAGGAAGACTCCTTAATTAAGTAGGAAAGTAGAATATGTAGCTAGAATAAGAATCCTAGTCAAAGAAGAATTATTGTGTATACATAGGATTGTATCTCCTATTAGAATTAGGACTCTAAAATTAGTATAAATAGGTGTTTTGGACAATTGTGAAAGATGAGAGTGAAATAATATAGAAATTATAATCCTACTCTTCTCCACATTTTAACAACTACGTTATGAGGATGCAATGAGACTGCTGAATACTCTGGAGGATGCATCCAAAGGGTTAGTTACTTAAGCTTTGTGCATGATTGATTGCTATCTTAGCTTTTTGAAGTTGAAAGGAGTTAGAAACGTCTTATTGGTGACCAATGTGTGGGTGTGTGTGTGTTGGTGCATTACCTGAACTAAAATTTCAAGTATGCTGGTCAAAATCAGGAAATTTACATTCTATATAATGGGATACTCCCTCCGTCCCAAAATATAGTCCCACTTCCTATTTTGGCTTGTCTCAAAAACTCGTCTCTTTTATGAATTAAGGCAATAACATTAGCAATATCACCAACATACGAGCAAGTGAAACCCCATTACTAAAATGAGACTATTTTTTGGTTTGTCCCAAAAATAGTCTCATTTATGAAGGTATGCATTAATTTATTCTTATATGGTTCCATTTTTTTTTTTTTTCTAATAATGTATTTCTTGCAGGTTTGTAAATTATGTCAACGTGACATTAGCCAGTCTACACCCGATTCAATCCACCAAGCAGAGAAAAGTTGATGTTGAGTTTGACCTGACAACAATTCCTGCCTTCTTGCTAGTCTTGGTCGTCCTATGGTTTGTGCTAAAACCAAGAAGACCAAAGCCAAAGATTAACTGAAAATCGTTAGCGTTCTAGAATATACATTATACGGACTGGTGCTGATGATGTGATATTTTTTTTTTTTGGAAGAGGCAGCTCTATATCCTTTCTGATAGTTGATTGAAGAGAGAATAGAAATTTAGGGAACAAGTGAAAGGGCCATTGAGAATTGGTTGATGTAATGTATGTTCCGATTGTAGGAATGTGCTATTTTCTTCTCACATTGTAAACTAGTACTCAACCAGTTCCATAATGTACATGTTGACTTGTCAAACTTTTTTAAAAAATGTTTCCCTATATATACTCCCACCGGCCCGATTCAAACTATACAATTTGAGTTGAGCACGACAACTAAGGAATATTAGTGGAGGTGTTGTGAATTTGAAAAAATGGGGTATGAAATAGTAATCGAAAAATTGTTGTGGGGGTGAAAGTAAAGCCCATTAAATAAAAAAGTATTATAATTTTTCCTTTTCCATTATAGGAAGTGTGTAATTTCAATTATGACACTCTTTTGGGTAAAATGTGTAGTTTCAACTGGTAAGGAATTATATATATATATATATATATATATATATCATATGTTCTATTCAAATGTTCAAGTAATTCAACTAGGAATTACTTGTTCTTTCTGGCAAGCTGCAAGAGTTGAATTACTTGAACATTTGAATAGAACATATGATATATATATATATATATATATATATATATATATATATATATATATATATATATATATATATATATATATATATATATATATCATATGTTCTATTCAAATGTTCAAGTAATTCAACTCTTGCAGCTTGCCAGAAAGAACAAGTAATTCCTCTTTGTTCAGGGTTTATAAGTTGATCACATGAGCTACCAAGAAGAAAACTACAATTGAAGCCATGAAATTATCATATAAAGCTCACTATTTTTTCAAGAAAATGTTACAATCTGCTAAACAACTGCTAAATATATTACAAAATGTATATGTTCTATACTAAATCTTGCTTCAATCTGGCCACTCCATATAAAACCATGGCCATGAATGGAAGAAGAATGTTGATGCAAAATCCATAATATGTTCTCCTAAATAATAATTTATAGGACGTAAAATTACCAAACTCGCTACGTCTCTTAATCAGATTCATGCACAGTGTCGACTAACTCCTTCCCTTTGGTCTCAAACGGAAAGAACACAACACTGATCATCGAAAGAATTATCATTACCTCAAAAACAATAACTGCGGCCGTTTGATGACAACCACTCACTAATCCAACAGCTATAAGAGGGCATACCATGCCACCGATCCTTCCCATAGCCGTTGCAATTCCGACCCCGGTTGCCCTTAAATTAGTCGGGTATACCTACAAAATTGAAAACAAAGAAAACAAGGATGCATGTAAGAATGTCGAATGTAGCTGAGAAAGAAACAAGTGTACGTATAATTCACTTCAGTGCCAACCACAAAAAGAAAAAGAAAAAAAAGAAGACCAGACCCTCATTCCATCCCAAAAATGATGGTCCATTTTCTACTTTGAGAAGCATTTTGAAAAACTTGACTTTTAAGCTATTTATGTAGGAAATATACACAAGTGCCCTTACTATCCTTATAGGCATATAGCAATACTTGAAAAAGTATACTCCCTCCATCCCACAAATATTAAAAAAAAAATTCCCTTTTGGGCGTCCCACAATAATCTATACTTTCCCAAAATGAAAATGGGACCCACTTTTCTCTACTCACAACACTTTTTAAATTTACTATTCTCTCCACTCATTCTCTCTCCTATTTTACTTTTACACTCACAACACATTACCTTTATCACTTTTTACCTTAATCTCCGTGCCGGGCCAAAAAGTTTATATAATTGTGGGATGGAGGAAGTATATATATATATATATATATACTCCCTCCGTCCCAAATGAAGAGCCATTTATTTCCTTTTTGGGCGTCCCATTTAAAAAGCCACTTTCCCAAAAAGGAAACCTTAAATCACTATTCTCTCCACTCATTCTCTCTCCTACTTTACTTTTACACTCACAACATTATCTTTCTTACATCACCTCCCACTCATTCTCTCTCCTATTTAATTTTTCATACTCACAACATTTAAACTTTTTCTCTTTCCTACATCACATTTCTTATTTTGCGTGCCGGACAAATTTACCGACTCTTTCGCTGGGACGGAGGGAGTATATATATACTCCCTCCGTCCCACCTTAGTGTAGACTTCTTTCCTTTTTCGTCCGTCCCACCTTAGTGTAGACTGTCAAAATTAGAAAGTTTTTTATTATTTTTTATTTTCCCTACCCACCCACTCATTCTCTCTCTTCATTTTTCACCATACAATTTATTCAACCAACCTACTATTCACTCCACTCATTCTCTCTCTTCATTTTCTACCACACATTTTCATTATCTTAATAATATTCCTTAGTTATTGTGCCCACCACCTTAGTCTACACTAACGTGGGACGGAGGGAGTATATATATATATATATATATATATATATATATATATATATATATATATATATATATATATATATATATATATATATATTTATTTTGGTGATTGTAGTACCTTTCTTGAGAAATGAACACACATTTCGGGACAATAGAATTAAAAATATACTCCCTATGTCCTGGAAAATAGTCCTACTTTAATTTGGGTGGTCAACATAATTGAATTTTACCAAAACTATACTCTAATAAAATAATACAAATTGATAATGATGTATCATATTAATTATACTATCAATAGCAATTTTTATATTTTTATAAATCTTTGGTCAAAGTTGAATCTAGTTGACCACCAAAAACAAAGTCGGACTCTTTCCGGGACGAAAGGAGAGGGGGGGGGGGTTGTGTAAAGTTGTTTGCCTAAATACTGTTGATGTTTGAGATGTACCTCTGGGGCGTATATACAGGCAACAGTAAAAGTTGCTGAAACGAACATACGAGCGCCAAATAACAAAGCTGTTGTCATAAACTCGCCCTGATGAAAGACCGGGGGTAATAGTAGAACAAAACCTAGAAAGAACATTATTTCCATGGACAGCTTCCGGCCTACTTTGTCCACTATAAATGCTGATAGAATAAGTCCAGGAACCTCTGTAAGTAAACATAAGCAACTAATAAGACCATTGTTTCAGATTGAAAACTGAAACAAGAAGGGAAGAAGGCACTTTATAGCATATTAACTTGTAAAAGCTAAATCGGATAGAAAATATGCAAACGGCCTAGATATGCAACATTTTTCTAATTTTTGTCAATTAATGCAACCTACTTGTTAGTTGTTAGTTCCGAAATTATGTTACGTACAGACAAAAATATCAAATATGCAACGTACTAGTTACTTTACTTACAAAATAAAAAACTAACAAAATTGCCAGTGTGGCACTACCATGCCAGTGCCACATCATCAAAGATAAAGTCAGTGCTAATGTGGCGCTGACATGTCATTGCCAAGTTGTCAGTTCTGTTAGTTTTTTGATGCTACAAGTAAAAAAACTAGTACATTGCATTATTTGATATTTTTGTCAAAAGTACGTAACATAATTCTAGAACTAACAAGTAAAGATAATTAAAGTGTTGTAAGTTGCATAGTTTAGTAATTATTCCAGACATGTCGTACCTGCCAAGCTGGTGATAAATACATCTAAGTAGAGATTGTTGGAATTCTGATGATTTTCCGCTTGCACAGGGAGTGAGCCACATGTACCATGTCCATTGCTTAGCTGAGAGGTCAGCAATACAACGCCATAATAAGAAAACGTGTTTCCGAAGAACAAAAACCATAGAAGAAGCGTTGTTCTGATAAGTTTTGGTGAAAGAAGATTTAGTGTTGACGAAGAACTTGTTTCTGAATCCGGGAATTCCTTTTCGGAAGTGGATAGTAACTGGGAATCTTCTAATGGTTCCAACTCATCATTTAAGTTCATCATTTGATCTGAAACGAGCATGCCTGGGGGAAGATCTTTTTGGTTGAGTAAAGCTGCTTTCTCAAGAATAACACGGGCTTCGTTTGTTCTTCCTTTCATACAGAGATATCTAGGAGACTCTGGGGCATGACCGTAAAAAAGTAGTATGACTAGAGATGGTAGAGAAGACATAGCAAGTAGCCATCTCCAACCAGATATTGGCATGATAATCTGCAAGAAAAGTTGCATTAATAATAAAGGATCTTGATCAATATTTAATACTCCCTCCATCCCATAATAAATGTCGCGTTTCTAAATAAGGAAATACTTTTAGTGCATTTTTACCATGGTACAAGCAATGTACAAACAAGTAAAGCACATATCTTAAAGACGTTGACAAGTCAAATGCGACATTTATTATGGGATGGAGGGAGTAATAGTTGGAGACAAGTGGTTCATACCCAAGCAAGTGAAGCCTCCAATACTGTTCCGACGGTCCAAAAACTTGCAAACACAACCATCCAAAGACCTCTGTTGGGAGTAGGAACAAACTCGAGAAACCATGACGTGTAGACATGCCCACACCCTAGACCAATACCAGTGACACAGCGAAGAATCAACAATGTTATATAATTTGGCGAGAAAGCACTCAAAAATCCAGCCACAGTAGTAAGTATAGCTGCAAAAAGAAACCCCTTCCTGGAAAGGGCAAACAAAAGCGTAAACAAAAGGGTTGTGAAAGCATAATCGCCGTTACAACAAAGAGAAAGGATTCTATACTCACTCCGTTCCATAAAGATGTTCCCATTTGTTATTTTTGTTTGTCCCAAAAGATAGTCTCATTTCCGTAATTGTTATGTTAAAGCTATTGAACTTCATAAATTGCCAACCAAGGAAGAAGAGGGAGAGAGGAGAGGATGAGAGACGACCAAGAAAGAAGAGTCAGTAATTGGGTAGTAACTAAACCTCATTGAGGTTAGTTATGAAATGAAAATAGGTTGTTAAGATGTTTGATAGTCGAATGGGACTATCATTATGGGACGGAGGGAGTACATTTGTATTTTTTTTTGCAACAGGAAGATTGATCCTATGTTCTCTATAGAAGCAATTGCAATTCTTACTTTTTACAATACAAAAGATATGGGATTAGATCAATGCACAGAAAGAAAATAAATTAAAATAAATTGGGGAAGAGAGAGAACAAAACATACTTTCTTCCATAATTATCTGATACAATGCCCCAAGAATAAGCTCCAACTAGCATACCAGCAAACGCTATAGTTGATATCATGCTCTCTTGACTAGAAGATAGGCCCCACTCTGGCTGAATGGCTGGCCCCACAAATGAGAGAAGCATCATCTCCATTGCTTCTGCCACCCAACCAAGTCCTGCATAAGCAAGAACAAGACCTTGGAAGTTTCCAAATCCAAGTGCAGAAAGTGCTTCATCCAGCGTGTGGACAAGACTTTGATCTACCATCTGACAATCAAATAAAAAGACATGAGATTCTGCATCTCTAGTCTATATTGACCACGAACTTTGCTATAAATAGAATTAGCATGTCATCTAAGAAAACAAAAAAGGCTTGCTAAGTCAAGCAGAATCAGGCATTTCTTCCTTCTTTCCTTTTTTTCCTCTCTTTAAATTTTCTATCTTCTTGACATTTTTTTCCTTACTAACATCATCTTTCCGAGATGTCAAAAAAAAAAAAAACACAACTTTCTGAGATTGACTCTATAATCAAAGTTTTAGTTTATTGTGAATGCATTTGGTCCCTTCATATACACGTGTGATCATACCAGCTGGAATCGCCCACGGGACGTGGGGCATCAAGTGCATCTTTAAAAGGTGAAGTTAAAGAAGATACAAGCACGATATGTGGCATCATGTTTTTAGCTGTGGAATAATGGTTTAAGGACATTTGAGTCACAAGGCTAAAATTGATGAATATCAGATTTGATATTGTTTACACCTACTATCAACTTATGCCACAGAAATTAATGAAAATACCAACTACGTTCGTAATTAAAGTAGTCTCAATCAGATTACTTTATAGCACAATGATGAATCTTAAAAGGGATCCAATGTAGATGGGCCCGTGATTTAAAGTGTGATTTTCTTTTACAGTTCTTCGTAATTGAAGTAGTCTCAATCAGACCGCTTTGTAGTACAATGATGAATCTTAAAAGGGATCAAATGTAGATAGAACAGTGATTTCAAGTGTGATTTTCTTTTACAGTTCTTCTGTCATAGATCCTTATAGCTGAGAAGCATACACTACTATTGTGGATACATAATGAATGTTTTTAAAGTAGCACTGTACCTAGAGGTGGCCATTTTTTGAACTGGACCGCCAACCGGCCGGTTTGGAACCGGTCAACGCGGTTGAACCGACCGGTTTAACCGAAACCGGGTTTATGGCGGTTCGGTTACGGTTGGAGGTTAGGGAAACCGGTTAACCGGCAATTGAAATTTGAAATCAAACGGTCATATGACCGTTGAAATTCAAACGGTCACAATTTGCGAACAAATATTTTACTTACGATGTTCCAACTAGGTGGAATTCCACCTACAAAATGTTAACCGATGGTTTTGCTTATAAAGATCTCCTTATGTAATTTTTTATGTCAATTGGCTATAATGAACCTCTACTTGCTTATCAATGGAATGCATGCACTAATTTATGTGAATTGTTGAAGATTTTCAATGCCGCTACTTTGGCTTTTTCGGGAGTTTATTATCCAACTTCCGTTTTGGTGCTTGAGCATTGTGTTGCAATTGTTACTAGTTTTGACAATTTAAGACAATGCCCTGTTTTAAAAGAATGCATTGTTTCCATGGAGAAAAGTGGCTTAAATATTTTGACACTATTCCG
The DNA here is from genome assembly GCA_022495995.1 of Adenophora triphylla var. japonica. NCBI lineage: Eukaryota > Viridiplantae > Streptophyta > Magnoliopsida > Asterales > Campanulaceae > Adenophora > Adenophora triphylla. Next base: position 65,588 of record JAFEMH010002522.1, on the reverse strand, counting down.
TCTCCCTTTTTAGTTGCAAAGTTATTAGATCCCCGAGCTAAATTAGATGATTTAGAGTGCATTGTAGCTTATTATTATTTGAAGTTATATCCCGATGGTGACGGTGATAATGAACTTCCGTCAATCATTGTTCAAAATACAAAAAATGATTTGGTGAACCTTTTTAACGAGTATAATGCCTTATATGGAAACCCTTCTCAAAGTCAACAACATGAAGATGCTTCGTCTATTTCTCAACGAAGTTCTTCTAGTGGGGATCCATATAGTTTTTTTTGCAAATTTGTATAGTAAAAAACGTGTTCCTTCTCGAGGTTCATCTTCATCATCATCAAACAATCCCGTGGAGTTAGAAACATATTTCTTCATTACCAACTTTGAATTAAATCAAGACCCAAATTCAAATGAATTTGATGTTTTACAATGGTGGTCAAGAAGGAAAGAAATTTACCCTATACTTTCAATAGTTGCAAAAGAAGTCTTAGCCTCTCCCGCTTCAACGGTGGCGGTTGAATCGACATTTAGCGTTGGAAAAATGTTTTGGATGAAAGACGTTCCCAACTAACCAGTGAAAACTTGGAACATCAACTCTTACTTGGCGATCGGGTTAGAGCGGAAAAAAGACAACAAGACTTGCCTTATGAAGAGGATCGTTTATTATCGGATCCAAAATATCAATACGATGTCGAGCACTCCACGGAAAGTAGTGATGATTGATGAATGAATGATGTTTTAGATTAATTTTTATTTTAATTAGATTAGTTTAGACTTTAGATTAGGTTTATTTTTATTTCATTGTAATAGTTAGGTTGAGGTAAAAGCTCCTAAATATCTCCCCTTATTTATAAAAGGGTAAGGTTGGTTGTCCCCCTCTTTGTAAATTGCAATTTTATTTTAATTAATAAAATTTAAGGGTACTGTCCCTTTTTTCTTTTATATACTTTCGTTTCTTTTAAAAAAGTTAAGTTTTATTTTTTTCAAAATTCATACTCCCTCCGTCCTAGACCAAGAGTCCTACTTTTCTTTTTGGTCCGTCCCAGACCAAGAGTCCCTTTTCTTAAATGGCAAGTTTTTGAATATATTTATACCCTTATAATTTAATATATTTACAAAAAAACCATTCATTATACCCTTATAAAGTTAACATATTTACAAAAAAATCAATCATTAATTTACTATTCCTCCCACTCATTCTCTCTCCTATTAAAAAACCAATCATTAACTATTATTTCCTACCCCATATTACAAAAAAACCATTCATTATACCCTTATAAAGTTAACATATTTACAAAAAAACCAATCATTAACTACTATTCCATATCCCCATTTAACTTTTATTCATTTTTAAAAAAAATTCTTAAGAAACGTGAAATTCCCCTCGAGGACCCTTGGTCTGGGACGGAGGGAGCAACTTTTTTTATATAACTTTTTGCAAAAAATTTCAGGACTAACCAACATCTAAAATAGTCTTCTTTATCCAAAAAAATTTAAAAATAAATAAATGTTAATATACAGTATAGAACTTAACAGAAACTGTTAAAAAAGTTAACTGTTTTTTCAAAAAACTGTTAAAAAGTTACTCCCTCCGTCCCAGACCAAGAGTCCTACTTTCCCTTTTGGTCCGTCCCAGACCAAGAGTCCCTTTCCTTAAATGAAAAATTTTCCATATATTTATACCCTTATCATCTCCATATATTTACAAAAAAATCATTCATTATACCCTTATATTTCCTACTATTTCTCCCACTCATTTTCGCTCCTATTAAATATTTTTAACTTTTACATTCTCTCTCCTATTCCCTACCACACATTTAACTTTTACATTCTCTCTCCTATTACCTACCAGGCTACCACACATTTAACTTTTACATTCTCTCTCCTAAAATTTTCTACCCACTTTAAAAAAAATTCTTAAGAAGCGTGAAATCTCCCCCGGTGATGTAATCCAAGTCAGAAACAAGCGGGGGAAGGGCTCTGAGCAGGAGGGCGGCCGCGCAGAGAGGCCTGGGCGACCGCGCAGGAGGATTTACAAAACGGGAGAAGTCTCTGCTGAGTTGGGCGGCCGCGCAGAAGGTTGAGGGCGGCCGCGCAAGTGACGTTCCAGAATTTCTTTATTCCGTAATTCAGTTTTGAACCATTTAAGTAGGGCTATTTTGGTACTTTCTTTACTACGTTTTCATTAGGGTTTTTGGACTAGGTTAGGAATATAAATACTCTCTTTATTGTTTTGTTTGGGTAGCTTTTGACATTGAATTTGTTTTTGAATTGCTTAGCAATTGAAGGTTTTAACCTTGAAGCTTTTATGCTTGTTCCTTGAATTTCTTAGGAGATTCCTGATTGAGTCTTAAGTGACTTATTAAGTCTTAATTGACTTGACAAACCCTAGTTCGTGGATTCGATCTAGGTCAAGTATCGTTCAATCGATTATTTGCCTATCTTGTTACTATTTCTTTCAGTTTGTAATTCCGCTGCAAACACTATTTACATCAGTTGGTATCAGGAAACGTTCGATCCAAGGAGAAAAGATGTCAAACAACGTTGACAACAACGCCAACATCCAAGCCGCTGTGATTGCAATCCTCGATCGTATGGAACGTCAAAGGCGTAACGTGCTTCGAACAGAACGCCAAGCCGCAACGCGGCTGTCCAAGATCGACAGCATAATGAACTTTTGGAGGCTTTGCGTGGATTTAGGGTTGATGGCAATCGGGGGAATAGGGCAGATCCGGAGGGAGACCCTATCGGGCGCGATGAACACTACCGTCGTGGTCAGCCGGGCGGAGGTATTCGTGATGATCGGCGAAGGGAAGGTAATTTTATGCCTGTTGATGTGCCTAAAATTAAAACAGATATGCCTTTCTTTACTGGTGAATTAGATATGATAGAAGTTGCCGATTGGCTTGTTGAGGTTGAAAAATACTTTACTTTAATGAATATCCATGAGGATAGAAAGGTCCCTTATGTAGCATATAAATTACGTGGTGGTGCCTCCGCATGGTGGCAACAATTGACTAATCAGTTGCGTCGTGAGTACAGAGAACCAATTACTGAATGGGCTCGTATGAAAAGGGCCTTGAGTCAGCGTTTTTTACCCAAAAATTATACTCAGATTGTTTATCAGAAATTTTTAGACTGCAAACAGGGTGCTAGGACTGTTAGTGCTTATTCACACGAATTTCACACTTTGTCTGCACGTTGTGATTTGAATGAATCGGATGATCAACAAGCTGCTAGGTTCATCAATGGACTTCGGGTCAACATTAAACAGTTGGTGGAGTTACATCCGGTTGGCTTTTTGGATGATGCAATTGAGAGGGCTTTGACTGTTGAACGACGACTTGCTTGTTCATCTAAATCTCAATACAGTATCAGGTACCCTGGGGGTTCTTCTTCAGGTAGTTCGGGTCACATTCAGGCAGAGACGCAGACTATTGGTTTGAAAGTGTCGGAGGAGAAGAGTGAAGCTCCGGCAGTTGCCCCTCCTCAACACGCGACCAAGACCAATATCACCACTACAGCTGGGCAACAAGGTACTAATCCCTACGCTCGAAATTTTGGTAATAAATGCTATAGGTGTAGTCAGCCTGGGCATAATTCAGCCAATTGTCCTACTCGAAAAGGGGTTAAGATGGTAGAACGTGATGAGTGTGGTGATGATGATGATTGTGAGGTGGTTGTTCTTGATCCTAATGGGGATGGCGAAGAAGTGGAGCATGAGTCATTTGTCGTTCGCAAGCTTGTAAAACCGACATCTCAGGAACATGAAGACACAGATATGGAGAAACATAATATTTTCCGCACAATGGGTACTGTTAATAATGTAGTGGTCCACATTATTGTTGACAGTGGCAGCAGTGAAAACTTGGTGTCACGTAGCTTTGTGGAAAAGGCGAAACTTGCAGTGAAGAAACATTCTACTCCATATGTGGTGGGGTGGATTAATGGTAATGGTTCTTTGAAGGTACGTGAGCAATGTATAGTTCCTTTTTCCATTGGTGGTTATGAAGATTCTATTACTTGTGATATTGTGGACATGAGTACCTGTCAGTTGTTACTTGGATGCCCTTGGCATTTTGATGTTAATTCTCTGCATAGTGGTCGGGATAATATGATTCGTTTTGTGCGGAATGGTGTCAAATTTGTATTGTACCCGTTGAAGAATAAAGGGGTCCTTCCTTGCTCTAAAAAGAAGAAGAAGGGCATTACTTCCTTTTGTGTTCCGCGATATTATTTTTCAGGTCCTTTGCGTGCTCCTACATTTCGTACAATCGCATCAAAAGCAAACAGGTTGATCGAAGGAAGGTCGGGGCGGAAGATCGACAGAGGAAAATCAAGCGTTGGAGTTGCAAGTTCGGGAGCTCGGACATTCCATACCGGGAACGTTAGTTTTTATGAAGACCCGGATTCGGGGACGAATCCTGTTAAAGTGGGGGCGAGTGATGTAATCCAAGTCAGAAACAAGCGTGGGAAGGGCTCTGAGCAGGAGGGCGGCCGCGCAGAGAGGCCTGGGCGACCGCGCAGGAGGATTTACAAAACGGGAGAAGTCTCTGCTGAGTTGGGCGGCCGCGCAGAAGGTTGAGGGCGGCCGTGCAAGTGACATTCCAGAATTTCTTTATTCCGTAATTCAGTTTTGAACCATTTAAGTAGGGCTATTTTGGTACTTTCTTTACTACGTTTTCATTAGGGTTTTTGGACTAGGTTAGGAATATAAATACTCTATTGTTTTGTTTGGGTAGCTTTTGACATTGAATTTGTTTTTGAATTGCTTAGCAATTGAAGGTTTTAACCTTGAAGCTTTTATGCTTGTTCCTTGAATTTCTTAGGAGATTCCTGATTGAGTCTTAAGTGACTTATTAAGTCTTAATTGACTTGACAAACCCTAGTTCGTGGATTCGATCTAGGTCAAGTATCGTTCAATCGATTATTTGCCTATCTTGTTACTATTTCTTTCAGTTTGTAATTCCGCTGCAAACACTATTTACATCACCCGAGGACCCTTGGTCTGGGACGGAGGGAGTAATTTTTTTATTCAAAAACTGTTAGAAAATTAACTTTCTACGTAACTGTTTTTAATTCTGTTAAAAATATCTTTTAAAAACCTAATTTGAAAAAAAAAAAAAGGGTTAACCGGATAAACCGGAAAACCGGTCTAACTGGAAAACCGTAACCGGATTAGCCGGTTAACCGGTTCGGTTTCGATTGATCTTCTCCCCCAAGATTTAAACCGCCGGTTCCGGTAACCGTAAACCGCCGGTTAACCGAACCGGCCACCTCTAACTGTACCCTAACTGTAAGTAAGGGTTGACAGGAAGTAATTAAGATGGTAAAATTTTGGAGTTAAATAGACACTAGCCTATCAAATTAAAAAAAAAAAAAACAAACAAACAACCCCAAATCGGGATAAAATGGAGAAACTTTGGACGGGAAATCAAATACAGGGTACCCCCACACCCCACACCCCACCCCGCCTTTGAAGAAGAAGCATTATTCAGATTTCTGGGCTAACGTAAAGAACGACAAGTATAAGAAGGGAAGTACCTTAAAAACAAGTAAAACTTTGGCACTGCCTTGAGGTCTGAAATGGATACCTCAGTTGCTACTTCATATAAGATCAAAAACCTCCTTACAGCTGCAAAAAAAATCAACTTTTACCTAATTAGAACAAAGACAGATGATCATTCACTAGTAAATGTGATTAAAACTAATAAATGAATACAATTATACTCTCAGATGAAATCAGAAGCTGCAAAATATTCTCTCTGTCACACCTCAAACCGGACTAGTGGTCAAATGGATGTTGACCAATATTTAAATAAAAAATAATGATCCTAATAAAATTTTAAAAATTGTTATTGTATCACAATTAATAATACTTTTAATAACAATCTTTAAATTTGTATTTTGATCATTATTTTTTATTTAAATATTAGTCAAAGTTACATCTGTTTGACCACTAGGCCAATTGAGGTGGGACGAAGGTAGTATTTTATTAGCTCTAGCCATATTGCGGGATTGTCACTAAACTGACAAGCAACAAGTTTAGGATATTCAAGCAAGTGGATATTTTGTTAATTTACACCATCCCAAATGAGTGTCCTTTATATAAAAACAAATACTCCCTCAATTCCAAAATATATAAATATCACACTTTTTATTTTAGTCAATTCCAAAAAAAAAAAAATATCGCATTTCTTGATTAGTGTAATTTTATCATTATACATGCGATATACAAATAAGTAAAACACATTTCTTAAAAAATTTCTTAAGAACTGGACAGAGGGAGTACTATCAGTGGCAAGTCTAAAGCAAGGTCATGGGGATCACATGACCCCCCTTAAATTTTAAAATGTTACACTTTAGTAAATAGTTTTTATCTCTAAAAATTATGCTTTTGACCCCCTTTCAATTCAAGTAAAAATTACACTATGATATTTTTTTGACCTCTTGCAAAATTTTGGCTTCGCCACTACTATAATACTCCCTCCGCCCCACTTCAATTGGTCCCGAGGTGAATTTCACGATTTTTAAGAAAAATGAATAAAGTGGGTAGAAATTAGAGGAGAGAGAATGTAAAAGTTAAATGTGTGGTAAGGAATAGGAGAGAGAATGTAAAAGTTAAAAGTATTTAATAGGAGAGAGAATGAGTGGGAGGAATAGTAAGTTAATGATTGGGTTTTTTGTAAATATGTGGAGATGATAAGGGTATAAATATATGGAAAACTTTCCATTTATGAAATGGATCAATTGAAGTGGGACGTCCCAAAAAGGAAAAAAGGAAAGTGGACCAATTGAAGTGGGACGGAGGGAGTAACATATAAAATCTGGTAAAAATACTCTAAAAAGTCAATTTCCATAAATTCTATGACAAACGAAAAAAAAGGGGCGGATGAAACAATTGATTACACTGTAAAATCTTTGAATATTAGGGGAAAAAGCAAACGACCCTTTTGCTAATAATACATCAGGCAGGCTCTACCGATTGCCTGTTATTGGAAATTCAGAATCTTTATTTAAGATACCAAAAACCAGAGGTTGATTCCATGGAACTTGAAATAGAAGATGAATATGCATATATAAATATAATTAATTATATATATGTGTGTATAAATATATACTCCCTACGTCCCGGCCCAAAAGGCAAAGTTTTTGCCTCGAACGCAAATTAAGAAAATTGATGTAGGAAAAAGAAAAAGTGTAAATGTTGTGAGTATGAAAAATTAAATAGGAGAGAGAATGAGTGGGAGGAATAGTTAGGAGAGAGAATGTTGTGAGTGTAAAAGTAAAGTAGGAGGGAGAATGAGTGGGTGAAATAGTAATAAAAACTTTTCTTTTTGAAAAAGTGTCATTTTAAACGGGACACCAAAAAGAAAATTTGTGGCTCGGCGGAGGGAGTATACATATATCATTTCTACCCGGATTTTATATCACAAATAAAGGTAAATTAAAGAAAACCCAGAATGAGAAAACGAAAAAGATTGTACCTTTTTCTAAAAGAAGATGTTGAATCACCTTCCCCTTCTCTAAAATCAATTCTTTTGCAGACCCAACTTATGATGTGTGCGTCTGTGTGAGAGAGAGAGAGAGAGGGGGATTAGGAATGAACAGAAGAATTCAATTTTGAGTTTGCGGTGAATGAAAATGGCGGATTGGATGGTTTGTCAACAACAAGGAAAATCTGGACGCTATGAATCGTCAAGAAAAAAGAAAATGCAGAGAGAGACAGAAGGTGGGACTTGACGACGTGGGTAACTGAATTTATAGACGAACGTCTTTATCCTTATTTGTAAAATTGTTTATAAAAGACGAAAAAAGGAGCATATAATGTTAAAGTCAAATTTCACCATCATCATTTTCTCAAGGATATATTTATATACAGGGATCTTAAATACAGGGATCTAATTTGTTCCATCGTCGTCTCGCCTCGTCTCAGTAAGTCTACCCAGAGATGTCCTCTTACATCTCGGGTAGACTTACACGACATATCTCTGCACATTTACACGAGATTTATGTCGTGCAGAGTCTACCCGAGATACAAGAGGACATCTCTGTAGACTCAAGACGAGATATGCATCGTAGGCTAATGTTTCACTTCAAAGAACAGTGAAAAGCTAACAAGAGACTGAACTTGGAATAAAATTTGATTGTGAATGTGATAGGACATCTCCACAAAAACCATGGGAGGGATGAATATACCATTACACGTATAGTATCGCCAAATTGTTTACGAAATGAAAGTGTTTACGAAACGAAAGCAATTAATTCAAACATTCATACAAAGTGGATAAATAAAAAACCATAACACATATACTATCCCAAATGTAATCTTTGTCTTCTTTCAACGCAACGATTTATGGAAATTTAGACGCGTCTCGTGCAGGTCTACACGAGATGTTCAAAAATCATCTCGTGTAGTTATACACGAGATTTCATATAGATATCTCGTGTTAATATACACGAGATGTCATATTTTCCATAAACCCTGGTTTTTTATTTTTTTTTAAATTTTTTCTAAGATCTAGATGACATTTTAAGACTTTTTCATGCTTATGACATTGGTCAAAATATTAAAGGAAGTGGAGTTACAAAAATGTCCCATTTTTTAGGGTTTTAAGGAATATGTCCCGAGCATCTGAAAGTGGTACACGTATAGGTTTTTTATTTTTTTTTAAATTTTTTCTAAGATCTAGATGACATTTTAAGACTTTTTCATGCTTATGACATTGGTCAAAATATTAAAGGAAGTGGAGTTACAAAAATGTCCCATTTTTTAGGGTTTTAAGGAATATGTCCCGAGCATCTGAAAGTGGTACACGTATAGGTTTTTTATTTTTTTTTAAATTTTTTATAAGATCTAGATGACATTTTAAGACTTTTTCATGCTTATGACATTGGTCAAAATATTAAAGGAAGTGGAGTTACAAAAATGTCCCATTTTTAGGGTTTTAAGGAATATGTCCCGAGCATCCGAAAGTGGTACACGTATAGGTTTTTTATTTTTTTTAAATTTTTTCTAAGATCTAGATGACATTTTAAGACTTTTTCATGCTTATGACATTGGTCAAAATATTAAAGGAAGTGGAGTTACAAAAATGTCCCATTTTTTAGGGTTTTAAGGAATATGTCCCGAGCATCGAAAGTGGTACACGTATAGGTTTTTTATTTTTTTAAATTTTTTCTAAGATCTAGATGACATTTTAAGACTTTTTCATGCTTATGACATTGGTCAAAATATTAAAGGAAGTGGAGTTACAACACAACATCAACAACAAAACTAAAACAATCTAAAAAGGTGTCCACTACAAGTTCAAACCGAAGCAAACAAATAAATCCTAAGTGGGACCTCCTAACATCTCGTAGATCTCTCTAAGAGTAGCTCTGCCGTCCTTCCTGGGAACCTCTCATCCGTCGCCAATGGCGTAGCCTAGCTCGTGCCTCTGCAACCATAGCCGCGGTGGAACATCACCTGGGAGGTGGGGGAGGTGGAATGTCACCGGGGGATCGTGTATCGGATTAGCTATCCGAATATGACTCCTCGCCCGAAACCAAGCCATATAATCCGAGTCACGTGAGGAACAGGCGCGGGATGATCTCCTCGTAAATAGTGGCCCCAACTGCATGCCCGAACTCCGCCATGCCAAACTCAACCCAATCCGCCCAAGTCTCGATCTATGTCACCACCATAATGCTTCGATACCCCTTCGACCCTTTGCCAAAACGCATATCTCGCTCGCTATGGGGCAAGCCTGGGATCCTCTGGCGGTACCCGAACCGCCCGGTCACACGATCACCATATACGCCTCGGTGATGTCACGAAGCGTATAACACCCCTGTAGTATGAAACAGCGATATCGTGTCCGACCCGGTCCCATAAGGAGTCCAAATAACCTTGTGAGTAGACATTGTTAGGCAAAGTCAACATAATATCGGAAGGAAGGACACAAAAACGTATAACAGCTTTTAATATGAATAACTCACACTGTCGGCCCCCATCCTCGCCAAGAATGCGGCGATACCGCACAAGATGATCGAACGACCTCCCCAGAATCATCACGAGACCATCCCACGGGTGCTCTCGGGTGCCCGCTCGTACTTGCTCCGCGGTCAGAGGTAACTCGCCGAAAAACCCGGAAAGTACTCGTATATCCGGGCACGATATGTATGTAAAAAGTATTAAAAACTACTCAAATGCAACATTTAATAACAGAGGTGGGGGGAGTAGACGGTAAAAGAAAGTGAATGGAGTAAGATGTACCTCTAGGAGAGCCGCACAACCGCCCATCTGCTTGCATCCGGATACGGACGCCTTCCCCAACTCTCGGTACATATATGCCAAAGTGGCCGATCCCTGTGAGAGAGTGGGGAGGCTGTCTAGATCCATGCAAAGTGGAAGGTAGGCATGCGGGCACCTTATCTCGCTCTTGTCCACGAACATCGTGCAACCCAATAGGTGCGGGATATACGCGGACGCACGCCGGGCATCTGTCATGCCCTCTACGCCGAGTAAATAGGCGCTCGACCTCCTCAATGAGTACCCAGTGCCGATCAATTGGAGGTGGCTACTGATGCCTTGGATAGGTCGTGCACTTGGTCCGGATACCGAACAAATGGGCCACACAAGTGATACCGTAAAATGAAAATGAACATAAACATTTCAAGACAAGAGATGAATTTATAAAAATAAATGTAATGCTGACATGAATGTAGACAGTTCATATAGGCTTGATACAATAACAATTTTTAGAATTTTATTTGGATAATTATTTTTTTGTTTAAATTACTCGGTCAAAGTGAACTCAAGTTGACCAAAATCCTAAGTCGTGCGGGACGGAGTGTAGTATATAACAACAACATACCTAGGATATGAAAGACGTCATGCAGCGTGATCGTCATCTCCCCCAAGGCATATGGAACGAGTTAGTCTCAGGAGACCACCGTTCCAAAATGCCGTAGCGCCGCATGGTTCGGCCTCCGAATGACCGCACCGTGCACTGCTGGAGGCCCGACGCATCCACGAGGGCCAGCCAGGGCTCTATCGGCGGCCGGATGCGCATCACTGGCCGAACCCGTTGATTCGAAACAAAAAATATAATCAATTCTCGAGAAAAGCAGCATGGGATAAGTAAAGGAATATTTACGGTGTGTGTGTGGTATAAATGACTTCAAGATTTTAAACATATCACATTAATTAGTAGCTTACCTATCCAGATGCGTCAGTCTCGTCTGGAAAGTCACTAATGACTCACTAATGGAGTCACTCCAAATCTGTCCGGCTCGGTGATCACCGAACCCGTATAGCAAGGAAACATCCTGCAGGCCACCACCAGGGTCCCTCTCAAGCCGCCATGATGGTCGCCCCTCCACACCCCGCCTCCTCCCCGTCCCCGCCCGATAGCCACAACCTGACCCCGCCTCCTCCCATGTCTCGGTGGTTCAGGAGGCTCTACTATATCCTCCTCCTCCTCCTGCTCCTCCTCCACCTCCTCCCTCACCTCCACCTCCACCATCATCATCATCTCCATCTCCACCTCCACCTCCACCTCCACCTCCACCTCCACCACCAGAACTATCACTCTCCTCCTCCCCATCAGAACTATCCTCCTCCTCCTCCCCATCAGAACTATCCTCCTCCTCCTCCCCACTATCCCTATCGACCGCCGCCTCCTCCTCCCGCTTCATCATCACCGTGTGGCTCCCTCGTCGGGGCCTTCCTCCGGTTTTCTTCTCTCTCCAAACGCTTATCGGCCTTCCTCTTTCTAAAGAAACTGGCCATAGGTTCACGTGCCTACAAAAACACAAATAAGAGAGAGACAATACATTAGAGACATCTCGTGTGAAACCACTCGAGATGCATCTCGAGTGGGTTTATACGAGACATCTCGTATAAACCCACTCGAGATGCATCTCGAGTGGTTTCACTCGAGATGTCCCATTAAAACCCAGTTCATTGCATCTCGTGTGACACCACTCGAGATGCATCTCGAGTGGTTTCACTCGAGATGTCTCGTAAAAACCCAGTTCATTGCATCTCGTGTGACACCACTCGAGATGCATCTCGAGTGGGTATATACGAGACATCTCGTATAAACCCACTTCTCGAGATGCATCTCGAGTGGTTTCACTCGAGATGTCCCATTAAAACCCGATAATGCTACCCAGCTTTATGCCAAAGCTTGGAATCAATTTTAAACCATCTAACACAAATTAAAATTGACAATTTTAGTAATGTACAATTAGGTCAAAATTAGGTTTAAGTTATTACCTTCTTTACGGGAACGGTGCGAGATGATGCTCCGGCGGCGGCGATGGAAGTGGTGGTAGAGGCGGCGGCAGCACCGGCGGCGACCTTGGGAATTTTTACTCTGGCCATGCTCGTCTTCTTCGTCTTCGTCTTCGTCGTTTATCGCAGTCGCCAAATTGAATTTGAAATGAAGGAGTGAAAACGAGGGGAGTGAAATCAATTGGTATATAAAGGGGCAAATGAGTAATTTCCCTTAATCCCTGTATTTAACACTCCCTGTATTTAGAATTTGCCTTTTCTCAATGATACATTGTAAAAAGAAAAATATTTTTTGGACGAATAATCTCAAAGGATTTGGGCCCTACGGGTCTGATTGATTGTAACATTTTTTATTATTAAATGAGTTATTATCTTTATCTCAAATAAATAATAAAATTTATTTAATTTATTTTTAGTTGATATCAAATTAAAATAATAATTGTTATTATTTTGAGCCAAAAACTTATAAAAAACGCGTTTTTTGTTAACTTAACAAAAAACGTGTTTTATAAAAGGCCCGGCTCATTCTCTCTCTCACTTTCTCTCACTATACGCAAACACATTCTCCTCTCTCTCTATACGCATACGCAGGAACAACACCGGCGTTGAAGGCGACCTCGCCAAACCAATTCCTTCCTCCCTCCGGCCGGCGACCTCGCCAAACCAATTCCTTCTCCCAATTCCTCTCTCAAATCGACCTCAACCAAATCTAATTGAGCACCGGCGTTGAAGGCGATCTCGGAGATCTCCATGTTCACCGGCGTCGAAGACAGTCTCGAAAATCTTCTGATTGAGCAATTACCGCTATCCAATGCATCAGATAAGGTGCTACCGTCGATTTCCGCCGGCGTTGAAGGCGATCTCGGAGATCTCCATGTTCACCGGCGTCGATTTCCGAGTTCTGATTATCCAATTCCGAACAGAGAAAATAAATATTTTGGGGGATTAAGGTTTGTTGAGTGTGTACCAGTTTGTGATTTAATGAGTACCAGTGTTTGATTTAATGAGTACCAGGTTGTGATTGGATTTGCATTTGTTTGGTTTTTGTTTGGAAATTTGAATCAGACAGTTCATGTATTTTTCAATGCCAGTTCATGTAATTTTGAATGCCAGTTTATAAGTATTTGAGTACCAGTTTGAGAATTTGATGTATTGGTAGACTGGGTAATTAGATGCCAGTTCTTGTGTTTTGAATGCCAGTTGGGTAGAAATTGAATGCCAGTTTGAGTTTGGGTAGAAATTGAATGCCAGTTTAATTGATTTTTAATGCCGGTTCATATTTTTTTGAGTGCCGGTACATGTTATTTTGAGTGCCGGTTGGTGATTAATCAAGTGCCCGTTAGTGTATAATCAAGTGCCCGCTGGGTGTATATTTGAGTGCCCGTTAGTGTATAAATAAGTGCCCGTTAGTGTATAATCAAATGCCAGTCCATGTATTTTTGAATTCCAGTGCTTGTATTTTTGAGAGCCAGCAAAAATATTAGTGTAACAAAGTGCCAGTGTTAGTGTAACAGAGTGCCAGTTCATGTATTTAAAAGTGCCCGTGTAAAAGTGCCAGTTTCAGTTTAACAAAGTGCTGCCAGCTTACACCGGCACTTTGTTAAACTGTATCGGCACTTTTTTTACTCGGCACTTTGTTACATATGAACCGGCACTTTGTCACACCGTGAGCTTGTTAAACACGCACCGGCATAAACGGGGAACCATTAATTACGAAAATGCCACCGTTTATTTTGAACATGGTTGTCAGTAATTACAAAATTGCCACCGTTTATTTTGAAAACACGTTTTTCCTTATCTTAAGAAAAAACTAGTTTTTTATAAGACCAACTCTTATTTTGAATGGAGGAGGTCCATTTTTTAGTAATATGGATTTTATAATATGTGTATTTTACTCAATCAAAAATATTAAATTGAGTTACATTATTTACTATAAATAAATAAGCGTTCGGTCACACCCAAACGAGTATTCAATACATTTAGGCTACGCCCAATCGAAATTTTTAAAATAGTTCAGTCATACTTTGCCGAACTTTTCTAATTATTTCGGTCACCACTGATCAAACCTTTTTAATAAATTTGGCTACCACAGGCCGAACTTTAGTTTTTCTCCGTACCCGTTCCTTATTGTTTTATTGAATTGTTGCAGTGTTTACTGGATGACAACAACTATGACCCGATTGATTTTAAAAGTGTTTTGCGAGACTCCACAACATAATTCACAATGCCTATATATTTTAGAGATCGTCAAATAATGTTTGAATGGGCGCGTGAAAATGGGAAAGAGTATGGATTTATCATCGTAATAGGTCGGTCAGATAACGAAAGCTGTAATTTCGTTCCTCGAAAGACGCTTGTTTGTGAACGTTGGGGGACACGCAATGAAAAGTCAATCTTTCTCTACTCTCAAGAATCTATCAACAATGAAATTTTGGGAAAAAAAAAAAGATAAATAGAGAAAGCGGAACAAAAAAATGCAATGTAAGTTTCAGTTAAACGCCAAACAAGTCACTGGTCAATGGCAATTAAAAGTGGTATGTGGCGTTCATAATCATCTGATTTGTCAATTCATTTTGGGTCACTCTTATTTTGGTAGATTACAGAAACAAGAGAAGGACTACGTGATAGAAATGTCACATGCAAATAGCCGGCCAAAGGATATTTGGCTTAAAAGAGAAATTTAAAAAAAAACAAGTCGTTAATACGTACTATTTATAATGCGTGCGTGAAGAGCAGGGCAATTGAGCATGCGGGTCGTTCTCAAATTCAATAACTCATGTTTAAATTGAATGATCATGGTTATCACTTCGAATATCGGCAATGCGAGTATACAAATGTCATTAAGGAGATATTCTTTACTTATCCGAAAAGCAATGAATTGCTGAAAGCATTTCCATACGCCATATTCATGAATGGCACTTACAAGACAAATAGGTACAACTTACATTTGCTTGAGATTGTGGGCATGACATTAACAAAAATGACCTTCTTAATTGATGTTGTATACTTAGAGGCTGAGAAAGAAGCAAACTCCACGATGGCATGCAAAGTGTTGAAATCTCTGATGGATGAATCATGTCTTCCTAATGTTATCGTGAACGATAGGGAGCTTGCTTTGATAAATGCAATTTGTGAGACGTTCCAAAAAACAACTCATTTGCTTTGTCGATCGCATATCAACAAAAATATTCTGACAAAATGCAAGAAAATGTTTGATATGCAAGAAATTTGGGAGACGTTTATTCTTCATTGGAACGTAATGATCAAAGCTGATATAAAGGCATTATTTAATGACTTTTTACGGCGATTATTAGAAGATTTCAGTCGTTATCCCGATGAAGTCAATTATTTCATAAACCAATGGATAGTGTCATACAAAGAAAGATTTGTCTCGTGTTGGACAAATAAAGTTATTCACTTTGACAACTTTACTACAAACAGGTATATTGAGCGAATTTTATTTTTGATGTGTCATATGTTTTGATGTTTCCTATGTTTTGTTAATAATATGCTAAAAAAATACGCAACTTATGTTAGGGTGGAGAGTCAACATGCCTTGTTGAAGAAACAACTTACATCGAGCCAGGAAGCATTTGAGACATGTTGAAAACAAATTAATAAACTCTTTGAATGCTCTCATGTTGCAATTATCGCTTCATTTGAGAAAAGCAGGACTGTGGTACAAAATAAATTCAAGTCATCGCTATGGAGTGAGGTTAGAGCTATGGTGTCTATAAATGCTTTGTATTTGATTTTCAACTCATTGGATTCTCTATATGATGGTAGCTGAGATCCATTGTTGTGTGGGTGTGCTGTGAGATCGGCATGCGGACTCCCTTATCCACATGAGCTTGCACAGCTTATGCGATTCAACTCGACCATCCCACTTGATAAAGTTCATGCATTTTGGCGTAAGCTAGATACCCTACCGATAATATGTTCTGATGATATGAAGAAGAGATCCATAATCAATACAAAGAGTGTTGTAATACTCTTGATTAAAGTTTTGAGGCAGCACCATGAACCAGAAAGAATTTGATTGTTCGGTGATTGACCGAGATTTGTCATCCTGAAACAACAATGGCCAATAAACCTGCATTAAAAACCAATAATAAGGGTCGTCCTAAAGTGACGAATGCTAAGTACAACAAATCCACGAAGCGTGATCCTAGCGCATTTGAGTACGTGGAGGCCATACCCGACTAAGTTTTATTCAACCCCGATTCAAGTCAATATTCTCCGATGTTATCTGGAAAAGCCAAGTTACAGGTAACCTCAAAGCTATTTATATTATTCAGTTAAATGTCATAGTATGAAATTAGTCATTTCAACTTATTTTTAACTTTCTTGAATTTATCTTATAGCCTATGCGTCGAAAAAGTAAACATGCAATCTCATATTTTGATCAAGTACCGGTTTACATGTATGGTTATATTGAGAAAACAATTGATGTGAGGGGTGATGGGAATTATGGTGTCCGGTGTATCACAGAGTTATTTGGACGTGATTCAGATGATTGGCGATGGGTTCAGGCAACGTTATATCAAGAGGTTTATGGAAATCAAGAATTGTATGCTCAGTTATTCATGGCTGAGGATAGGGTGGAGAAAGTCATGTTCACTCTCAACTGGTATGATGGTCCATGTGGAGAAGCAAATTGGTTTAACGCTGCAGAAATGTGTTACGTTGTTGCAAATGCATTCAACGTTGCGTTAGTGACTTTGAGTAACACATTGTCTTTGTATTAGTCAAATATATGTTTAGATTTAGAATTGCTTAATCTCAATCATAACAAGCATTAATGTGGACCCCTAATTTAATTAGATCAAATAGAATTTTTCTATGTATGATAGGTCCCCTTAGTGCATGTGCCAGTGTTTTTATTATGTAATTTTCTCAAGCTTTGAAGACTTGAAGACCTGAGAATTTCCATCAGTATGTGAGTTACCTGTTGAAGCTGTCTTACCGGTTGATCCCTCTAACCGGTATTCATGCCTTACCGGCCACCTTACCTTACCTAGCCAATATCTCCCTTGCCGGTTAAGGCTTGCTCATCAAGCTTCCCTTGGTTAGCCGATGCATTAATTGCTTCCAACTACCCAACCATCAACTTTAGCTCAAGTTGGTAAAGCAAGCATGCTGACATGACATCTCTGCAACAAATCAGTACCTTCTTAGAGAATGTCAAGTAACCAGTACTCACAGCGCCCCAACTAATCTATGGAAATCCTCTCTATCCAATCTCAGGCATTTAATGCAAGGATCTTCTCATTTAATGCCTGCCAGTTCAAGTCATCATTTCAACCTCTTCAAAGACAACGACTCCTTTTCAAAGTTCACTATAAATAGTTTCCTCGGAGCATTGAAGAAGGTTGGTGCATTTATGATCCTTGAGAGTGAGCTGCTCTGAACTACCAACCTGCAAATCCACTAGTTCAAAGCATTCAAAGCAAGTCCCCTTATTCACTAGACATCTCTGTAGGACTTAAACACTGAGCACCTCAATCAATACTGTAGTGTTCCCTTACTAGATTACTCATGGAACACATTGATTGATTCACACACAACACCCTAGAGAAATTAGCTCAACTTGTGAGCACATCTCTAGAAAACACCTGGTCATTATTGTAGCATGATCCGTTAGTGGTCACCTTTATTTTGGCAGCCTTCAATCATTGGCTTGCAACTTGTAATAGGTAGGATCCATTAATAGAGTAATGCACTTTCACAAATCCAAGTTCTGACCAAACTTGGTAGAGGACGTAGCAGTTATTTAACACTGTGAACCTCTTCAAACAATGTGTCATTTCCTTGAGTGTTTGTTTATTTCTTGTTGTGTAGTAGTAACTGGTTGACAATCTCTCAACTGGTCACTACCTATTGACTCAACTTACTGCTTAACTTGTTTGTCTTACTGGAAGATAAAATTTGTCCTTGTCATTGTTGCATGAGTTTTTGACTTACTGGCTGTTAAATTTACCTTACCGGTTTTATCCGTTGTGCAAAATCAATTTACCGGTTAGCCATTGTATTATTTCAAAGTCTAAAAGTTTTCACCAAAAAGTTTTGAACAGGCTATTCACCCCCCCCCCTCTAGCCTGATTCCTACCATTTGGGACCTAACAATTGGTATCAGAGCAAGCAATTTTCGAAAATCATTTTTCCGAGCTTAATCGCTTGAATTGCCAATTCCAAAATGGCAGGAAAAATCATGCAAACATACAACTTGGCAACGGTTCCCATGTTGAACGAAAACTAATTTCCAGTATGGAAAAAAAGAATCATGCGGTACTCGGACTCAATAGATGATAGGTTAACTACTGTAGTCAGAGATGTTCCCATGACACCCCTGAAAATCAATCTTGCTACCAGAGCACCCAAAACTCCTCTCATGGATCATGCAGATAGAGCGTCTGAACAAGATTTTGAGGTCTATGAAACCTATGTGCCAAAACCACGTGAAGAATGGACTGAGGATGACAAACTTTGTGATTCCTTGGACAGAAAAGCTTTGCACATCATAACCTCCGGACTTGATGACAGACTATACAAACAAGTACAATGCTATGAGACTGCTCAACAAGTGTGGCAGAGTCTACTCAGATACTTTGAAGGAGATCAAGTGGCAAAGGACAATAGACTCTACAAAAGTGTAGCTGAGTTTGAGTCCTTCAAGAAGAATCCAAATGAGACGTTAAAGGAAATGTACGACCGTTTCTGCGAGATGAGTAATTCTTGTGCATCTCTAGGTAGAGTTTACACTATGAAAGACCTAAGCATGAGATTCCTCAATTCTCTTGGAGATTTGTGGCATGTAAAGGTTGCTATTTTGAAAGAATGCCGTGATTTGAACGTTACTCATATCCAAAACATTGTGTCTACTTTGTTTTTATATGAGAAAGAGCTCAACCGGCTGAGTGGAGTTCAAAAACAATTTAAAAATCTATCTCTGCCAGCTCAGACTGAGATCTTCCCTGGTTCTTCTATGCTTACTAGCCAACCTACTACCAATGACTCTCCCTCAATCTCTCAACCTCAACCAACTCAAGCCAATACCCCATCTAGTGTGATTTTTGAGGAAGAAGATGAATTTGCTGCCTTCGCTAGAAACTATAGAAAGTTCAAAGAGTTTAAGAGATCCCAACAAACACACAGCAAATTCTTCCAACCCAAATCCTCATCATTCCAAAGATCTGGGAACTTCCAAAAGAAAGGCCAAACCTCAACCTCAACCGATGGAAAGAATGCCCAAGGTGAGCTTGTGTGTTACAATTGTAGAAAACCCAGCCATTTTGCCTCCAAATGCCCTCAACCTAAATATGAATTTTTGAGGAAGAAACCATTCAAAAAAATTCCTTAGATCTAAATCTAAGAGCTTAGTTGTCGAGGATGGAACTGAAAAAGCTATGCCAGTTTAGTTCGAGACTGATTCTGAGAACGAGGATGCTGACATAGATGAAGAAGCTGATGTCAGTTTTGTTGCTATTGATGGAATCGATGATAAACCCATCTCCTTACAGTCACCTATCTATAGACACCCCAACTCCAATGAACACTCATCCTATATTGACCAGACCCCACCTAGGAGATCTCCCTTAACCTACTTTGACGAACCTGTGACGACCCCAACCCTAGGCACTCATTTCAATATTTAATTATATGCTTTAATATTTATATTATCTTTATTTGTTCAATTATATCTCTAAATTCTTAAATTAGGATGAATTGGGTGAAAAGTAAATTTAGGAACTTATGAGAATTTATTTGGACATTAAATAAAGAAACTATGGGAAATAATAAAAATGGGAATTTATTAAATGGATAAATATTGGAAGAGGTTAAATGAGTGAGTAGGATTAATTAGAGGGATAGGATTTATTTTAAAATGGGTAGGATGATTTAAAATAAGTGTGAAAGCCTTGGGATTAATTTCCCATGGGGGGCCAATTTGTAGCCATTCCCTCCTTGTGCCATGTGTCTCACTCACCTCACCTCTCTTACCTCCCTACCCGGCCCCCTCTCCCCTTCATTCCCATACTCCTTCTTCTCATTCACTACCCAAAGATCAACCTAGAGAAAGCTTGACCTCCATTGAAGCTCCATCCTTCCAAAGCTTTGCTACAAGACATTTCTTCATCTAAAATAAAGTCCAAGATCATCTTTGAAGAGGAAGCACCTAGAGGAAATCATCTAACAAGAAAGATTCACATTTCCTTTTAAAAATCCAAGTAAGTTGTTATGACTCCCTTTCTCATGAATGCTCATGAATATCTCTTGCTGTTCTTGTCCTTGAAATGTTGATTCTTGCTTAGGAAACCTAATGGTAGTTGAATGATTGGGAAATGAACTTGGTTAAAGTTAGGGTTCATGGAAGAATTTGTAAAAAAGGGTTGAAATGGGGGGAATGAGTAGTAATGAATCATCTAGAATGGACTACTTTGGGTTTGCACGATTTTAGGATGAACTTGGAATTGGTATGAAACTCCTTTGGTTGATCTTTAATCTAGAGTAGAAGAAAATAGCAAGAAAGTGACTTGAAGAAAGCTGGAAATCCTTGGCCCAGGCACTTGGGCGGTCGCCCAAAGGGGCGTGAGCGGCCGCCCATGTGTCCAGTAGCTTTAGGTTCCCTTGAAACCCTCTTGGGCGGTCGCCCAAGAGGTATGGGCGGTCGCCCAACACCCTTTGTGAGCGGTCGCCCATGTTGGGTGTGCGGTCGCCCATATGGACAGAAACTCCATTCCCATTTGTTAATCCACTTGGGCGGTCGCCCAAGTGGTATGGGCGGTCGCCCATGCTCCTGAACCAATATTCCTGATTTGAACTAGGATCGTTTAGCATGTTGTTGGCCACTTATAATTGGACTCTCCCACTTGGTAATTGAACTTGAACCTTCACTAAGGCCTTGTATCCTATTATGTGGAAATTGTAGGGTAGGTTAATGCTCCCTCTTTTCCTTATTTGATGTCACATATATTGTTGATTGACATTGTTTAGTGTATTCATAAATTGTTGCACTTTGATATTGTTTAGACATGAGTATATATTTCCATGTAGCTATTGTTTATCCCTTTTTGTGGATTCTATTCAAGTATCTATTATGTGCTTGATTATGTGCTGAGTCGGTGACGTTGGGGGTATAACATAATACGGTCAATTATGGAAGTGTGACCTAATGTGACCGGATTATGTTATATTCGCGGATCGTCCCCTCCTGTGGCCGCGGGTTGGGGTATAGCATCTGTATTGAGCCACAAGCCTTACAGAGTTGCTCTTGTCTTTATTTGGTTCCCTGAAAAACGGGTCTTATAAGACGTGAGTATTGCTTAAGCGGCTCATTTGTAATTGGAGTATTATTATACCCAATGTTGTACGACTATTGTTCGAGACGGGAAAAAGGTAAACCAAGGTAATGGAACGTGTTTATCGCTTTTCCAATGTGTTATGTGCGACTTGTTATATGTTGCATTTATTTGGCATATTCTTTGCATCCATAATAGCTTCTTTGAGATTTATTCTCACCCCTCTCCCTTCTTGTTTTAGATCCAGAGACGGGAGGACCGCCCAAGTGAGGACGGAAAGGAGTTTGTTTGTGAGCATTTTGGGATATTTTTGGGGTATGTTTAGGGTGGCGTACAAATTGTATTTTGGTAATTCCGTTCTTGGAATTTGTAATTATAAACTTTAAACCTTACGTCATACCTTAATCTTTTGTAACTAAACAGTGAACCGTTTTCAAAGTCAGTTATCTCCTCCTCCGAAAAGGAGTTGAGTGGAGTTATTTCTAAATGTTATGATATTAAGTGTTTATGTTGAAAGTCAAAGTAAAGTTTTCAAAGTTTAGTGTTTTTGGGTTAGTTTGAGGACGCACCTACTCGGGACACGTGTAGGTTCCGGGTTGGGGTCCTCACAGTTGGTATCAGAGCTCGGTTAGAATTCTTGGGTAGAGTCTAGCTGAGTGAGAGTGTGTGGTAACTGACGTCGAGTGTTTAATGCAGGAGTTTGTTGTAATGGCGGGAAATGAAGGTGATCTGAATGCGGGTTTGGGTGGTGGTAATCCGAACGCCGAGATGATGGACATGTTCCGAGGGTTCCTTCAGCATATGGCAACGCAGAATCAGAATTTGAATCAGAATCTAGGCAGACAAGGGCAACATGGTTTGGAGAAGTTCGTGAAGATGTCTCCTCCTAGCTTCAACGGAGATCCGGATCCGGTGAAGGCTGAGAGGTGGCTTGAGGCTATGAACAAGATTTTCGCAGCTATGGAGAGTACTGATGCGGAGAAAGTGAGATGCGCCGTTTTCAAATTGGAAGGACCAGCGGAGCATTGGTGGCAAGTGGTAAAGGATGGTTGGGACCGAGATTTGACACCGCAGACGTGGGAGAACTTCACGCTCAAGTTCCGAGATCACTTTGTGCCGATGGTTACTAGAGACAAGAAAGAAGGCGAGTTCCTGAAGCTAGAGCAAGGGACCATGACAGTAGCGCAGTATTCGGCAAGGTACACTGAGTTGGCCCGATATTGTCCCCATTTGGTGCCAGATGAGGAGAGGCGAGTTTACCGGTTTGTGAAGGGTTTGAGAGTTGAGTTCCGTAAGCAGTTGTTGACGCACAGCTTCGCCAATTTCCAAGCTGATGAATATGGCGTACCGAATTGAGAACGACATAGAGGAGCATCGGGGCAAGAGTGAAGGAGGAAACGAGAAACAGATTTCGGGGTCAAGGATCGGGTCGAGGCAGGAGGCAACCAAGAACTTTCACCCGGGAGCGAATCGAGGAGGTCATGTGGTGGCTCAGGCAAATCGTTCGACTTCCGGTCGATGCAGGATAACATGTGGGTTTTGCAAGAAGCTAGGGCATTCGGAGGACCGATGTTGGAGCAAACAAGGCAAGTGTTTGGAGTGTGGATCGCCGGGCCATTTCAGGAGGGATTGTCCCAAGTTGCGGAATAGACAAGCTTCGGGTACCGGATTTGGGGGACAAGGTAGTGGTGTAAAAAGGGATGTTGATGGGAAACCTAAGGATAAAGTCCAAGGTCGTGTGTTTGCTTTGGGTCGAGGAGAGGTCGATCCTAATGCCGTCATTAGAGGTATAGTTCTGTCTCGGGAGTTAAGGCCCGCATTCTTATAGATCAGGTCTTCCCATTCATTTGTGGCGTCTCATTTTGCATTCTCATTGCACATCTTGCCTGAATCTATGCCTTATGTGTTAGAGGTCTCTACTCCTATGGGAGAGAGCCTTGAATCTTCTTTGATATATTGTGGATGTGATGTGACTATATGTGGGCATGTATTGCCGGTGGATTTGGTCGAGTTACCAATCCGTGATTTTGATGTGATCCTTGGTATGGATTGGTTGAGTCAGTGCCATGCTTTGGTAGGCTGTCGTAGGAGCGAGTCTCATTTGCTATGCATGATGTGCCTACATTTATATTTGATGCCGATAAATCTATGTTCGGGTTACATGTTATTTCTGCCTTAAAAGCTAGAAAGATGCTATCTAAGGGTTGTGAGGGTTACTTGGCTTATGTGGTAGATTCCAATAAGAAGTCTCCCGAGTTAGCTCATGTTCCGGTTGTGAATGAATTTAGTGATGTGTTCTCTAGTGAGTACTCTATGCCTCAGGACCGTGAGATAGAGTTTTGTATTGACTTAGTACCGGTACCGCTCCTATCTCTAAAGCACCCTATAGAATGGCTCCGGCCGAGTTAAAAGAGTTGAAGGTTCAATTGCAAGAATTGTTAGACCGAGGTTTCATTCGTCCTAGTGTGTCTCAGTGGGGAGCACCGGTCTTGTTTGTTAGGAAGAAGGATGGTACCCTACG
Source organism: Adenophora triphylla var. japonica (assembly GCA_022495995.1). NCBI lineage: Eukaryota > Viridiplantae > Streptophyta > Magnoliopsida > Asterales > Campanulaceae > Adenophora > Adenophora triphylla. The sequence goes on along the minus strand of JAFEMH010002522.1, from coordinate 41,494 downwards.
GTTGTGTATTGACTACCGTTTGTTGAACCAAGCCACCATTAAGAATAAGTATCCTCTTCCTCATATAGATGATTTGTTTGACCAACTCCAAGGTTCCGTTATCTACTCAAAGCTTGATTTGAGAAGCGGATACCATCAGTTGAAGATTAGGCGGATGATATTGCTAAGACGGCTTTCGGACTAGATATGGTCATTATGAGTTTGTTGTGATGCCGTTTGGGTTGACTAATGCTCCAGCCGTGTTTATGGATATGATGAACCGTGTCTTCAAGCCTTATCTCGATAGTTTTGTGGTGGTCTTTATTGACGATATTCTTGTGTATTCTAAGTCCCGGGATGAGCATGAGAATCATTTGAGGATTGTCTTGTCCGTTCTTCGTGAGAAGCAGTTGTACGCTAAGTTCAGTAAGTGCGAGTTTTGGCTTGAGCGATTTCTTTCTTGGGGCATGTTGTGTCGAGTTCGGGAATTTCCGTTGATCCTTCAAAGATTGAAGCCGTGGTTAATTGGAAGCAACCTTCGGCGTGGCCGAGGTCCGTAGTTTTCTTGGTTTGGCGGGATATTATCGGAGGTTCATTGAAGGGTTTTCTCGGATTGCGACTCCGTTGACTAGGTTGACTCGGAAAGATGTTTCGTTTGTATGGGATTCCAAGTGTGAAGCAAGTTTTGATGAATTGAAGAAGAGGTTGACGACGGCTCCGGTTCTTACCCTTGGGAGGGTTGTGAGAATTTTGTGATTTATAGTGATGCCTCGAAGGCGGGTTTGGGATGTGTGTTGATGCGAGAATGGGAAGGTTATTGCGTATGCCTCTAGGAAGTTATCACCGGCGGAACAGAATTACCCTACTCATGATATGGAATTGGCGGCGATTGTATTTGCGTTGCATAAGTGGAAGCACTATCTTTATGGGGCGAAGTTTGAGATTTTCACCGATCATAAGAGCTTGAAGTACCTATTTACCCAAAAGGAGTTGAACAACCGGCAAAGGAGATGGTTAGAGTTTTTGAAGGATTTTGATTGTGTGATTTCCTATCATCCGGGGAAGGCCAATGTTGTAGCGGATGCGATTAGCCGAAAGGCGTATGTGACAGCCTTGAGTTCTCGGGAGTTGAAGAGTGAAGTGATAGTTGCGAATGTTCGAGCCGTTCCTACATTGTATGGTGAATTGAAGGAAGCTCAACAAGAAGATCCGGAATTGAAGGAAATTTGTGACCAAGTGCAAGATGGGAAAGCCGGGGATTTTACTTTGAATCGAGATGGTATTTTAACTTTCCAAGGGAGAATTTGCGTTCCGTCATCGCCGGAAATCAAGAAGCGTGTTTTAGAGGATGGCCATAAGTCCAAGTTTGCGATTCATCCGGGGAGTACCAAAATGTATCAAGACTTGAAGCGTGGGTATTGGTGGAATGGTATGAAAAGGGAAATAGCGGATTATGTATCTAAGTGTTTGACGTGTCAACAGATTAAGGCAGAACATCAAAGACCGGCGGGACTACTTCAACCATTGGATATCCGGAATGGAAATGGGAAGGAATTTCGATGGATTTTGTTTCGGGTTTGCCTCTTACCGTGAAGAAGATGGATGCTATATGGGTTATTGTGGATCGGTTGACAAAGTCGGCTCATTTTCTTCGGTATCAACCAAGTATTCGTTAGAGAAGTTAGCTCGGTTGTACTTAAAGGAGATTGTAAGACTTCACGGGGTTAGGTTAGTATTGTGTCGACGAGAGATCCGAGGTTTACATCCAGATTTTGGAGAGCATTGCATGAAGCTTTGGGTTCTAAGTTGTGTTTTAGTACCGCGTTTCATCCTCAAACCGATGGTCGGTCAGAGAACTATTCGAGATACTTGAGGATATGTTACGGGCTTGTGTGATGGATTTCCAATTATCTTGGGAGGATCATTTACCTTTAGTGGAGTTTGCTTACAATAACAGTTATCAGTCCAGCATTGAGATGGCTCCGTATGAAGCTTTGTATGGTAGGAAGTGTCGATCTCCGATGTGTTGGGATGAGGTAGGTGAAGCGAGACTTTGGGGTCGGATTTGGTTCGAGATTCTACGGAGAAGATCAAGGTGATTCGGGATAGATTGAAGACGGCTCGAGTCGACGGAAAAGCTACGCCGAGCAATCGAAGACGGGATTTGTCTTTTCAAGTTGGTGACTTTGTGTTCTTGAAGGTTTCTCCGAGGACGGGAATCAAAAGGTTTGGTAATAAGGGTAAATTGTCTCCGAGGTTCGTTGGTCCGTTTGAAATTCTAGAGAAAATTGGGGAGTTGGCTTATCGGTTAGCATTGCCTCCGTCCTTTTCCTTACTTCATGACGTCTTCCATGTCTCGATGCTTAGGAAGTATTGTCATGACCCCTCCCATGTTTTGAGCTCTCCTCCCGATGATGTCAGCGGACATGTCGTATGTTGAAGAGCCCTTGAGAGTCCTAGAGTTCCAAACTAAGGAGTTGAGGTCTAAGAGCATCCCGATAGTAAAAGTCCTTTGGAAGAATCATACCGTTGAGGAAGCGACGTGGGAGCTAGAGTCGGAGATGAGAGCGAAATATCCTTCGTTGTTTGAAAATTCAAGTAAGTTCTTCTTTTAAAATTCGGGTCGAATTTTCTTTAAGGGGGAGTGAGTGTGACGACCCCAACCCTAGGCACTCATTTCAATATTTAATTATATGCTTTAATATTTATATTATCTTTATTTGTTCAATTATATCTCTAAATTCTTAAATTAGGATGAATTGGGTGAAAAGTAAATTTAGGAACTTATGAGAATTTATTTGGACATTAAATAAAGAAACTATGGGAAATAATAAAAATGGGAATTTATTAAATGGATAAATATTGGAAGAGGTTAAATGAGTGAGTAGGATTAATTAGAGGGATAGGATTTATTTTAAAATGGGTAGGATGATTTAAAATAAGTGTGAAAGCCTTGGGATTAATTTCCCATGGGGGGCCAATTTGTAGCCATTCCCTCCTTGTGCCATGTGTCTCACTCACCTCACCTCTCTTACCTCCCTACCCGGCCCCCTCTCCCCTTCATTCCCATACTCCTTCTTCTCATTCACTACCCAAAGATCAACCTAGAGAAAGCTTGACCTCCATTGAAGCTCCATCCTTCCAAAGCTTTGCTACAAGACATTTCTTCATCTAAAATAAAGCCCAAGATCATCTTTGAAGAGGAAGCACCTAGAGGAAATCATCTAACAAGAAAGATTCACATTTCCTTTTAAAAATCCAAGTAAGTTGTTATGACTCCCTTTCTCATGAATGCTCATGAATATCTCTTCTTTGTTCTTGTCCTTGAAATGTTGATTCTTGCTTAGGAAACCTAATGGTAGTTGAATGATTGGGAAATGAACATGGTTAAAGTTAGGGTTCATGGAAGAATTTGTAAAAAAGGGTTGAAATGGGGGGAATGAGTAGTAATGAATCATCTAGAATGGACTACTTTGGGTTTGCACGATTTTAGGATGAACTTGGAATTGGTATGAAACTCCTTTGGTTGATCTTTAATCTAGAGTAGAAGAAAATAGCAAGAAAGTGACTTGAAGAAAGCTGGAAATCCTTGGCCCAGGCACTTGGGCGGTCGCCCGAAAGGGCGTGAGCGGCCGCCCGTGTGTCCGGTAGCTTTAGGTTCCCTTGAAACCCTCTTGGGCGGTCGCCCAGAGAGGTATGGGCGGTCGCCAACACCCTTTGTGACGGTCGCCCATGTTGGGTGTGCGGTCGCCCATATGGACGAAACTCCATTCCCATTTGTTAATCCACTTGGGCGGTCGCCCGAAGTGGTATGGGCGATCGCCCATGCTCACGAACCAATATTTCTGATTTGAACTAGGATCGTTTAGCATGTTGTTGGCCACTTATAATTGGACTCTCCCACTTGGTAATTGAACTTGAACCTTCACTAAGGCCTTGTATCCTATTATGTGGAAATTGTAGGGTAGGTTAATGCTCCCTCTTTTCCTTATTTGATGTCACATATATTGTTGATTGACATTGTTTAGTGTATTCATAAATTGTTGCACTTTGATATTGTTTAGACATGAGTATATATTTCCATGTGGCTATTGTTTATCCCTTTTTGTGGATTCTATTCAAGTATCTATTATGTGCTTGATTATGTGCTTGAGTCAGCTGACGTTGGGGGTATAACATAATACGGTCAATTATGGAAGTGTGACCTAATGTGACCGGATTATGTTATATACGTGGCCGTCCCCTCACGTGGCCGCGAGGTTGGGGTATAGCATCTGTATTGAGCCACAAGCCTTACGAGTTGCTACTGTCTTTATTTGGTTCCACTGAAAAACGGGTCTTATAAGACGTGAGTATTGCTTAAGCAGCTCACTGTAATTGGAGTATTATTATACCCAATGTTGTACGACTATTGTTCAGACGGGAAAAGGTAAACCAAGGTAATGGAACGTGTTTATCGCTTTTCCAATGTGTTATGTGCGACTTGTTATATGTTGCATTTATTTGGCATATTGCTGCATCCATAATAGCTTGCTGAGATTTATTCTCACCCCTCTCCCTTTACTGTTTTAGATCCCGAGACAGGAGGACCGCCCAAGTGAGGACGGAAAGGAGTTTGGCTGTGAGCATTTTGGGATATTTTTGGGGTATGTTTAGGGTGGCGTACAAATTGTATTTTGGTAATTCCGTTCTTGGAATTTGTAATTATAAACTTTAAACCTTACGTCATACCTTAATCTTTTGTAACTAAACAGTGAACCGTTTTCAAAGTCAGTTATCTCCTCCTCCGAAAAGGAGTTGAGTGGAGTTATTTCTAAATGTTATGATATTAAGTGTTTATGTTGAAAGTCAAAGTAAAGTTTTCAAAGTTTAGTGTTTTTGGGTTAGTTTGAGGACGCACCTACTCGGGACACGTGTAGGTTCCGGGTTGGGGTCCTCACAGAACCCATTCCTATTTCCAAGTCAGATGAAGGTAATCCTTATAATTTCAAAATTCAAAACATAGGTGGATCTCTTTATGGTCAGTGTAAAACCATGCCCACTCTCAAACCGCTGATGCAACCAACTCAACAGACCTATCAAGCTCAAGCCTTACCGATCATCTCTCATCAACCGATACTTGAAACCCGACCGATTCACTTCTTAAAGCCTCTAACCGAGCCAAGCCCTCAACCGATATCATCACTACCAAATTTTGATCCCAATTTTGAACCATCACCTTCTCCCTCTCAGCCTACCGTTGACCCTATGCCCAATATGTCAAAGTCTGAGATGGCAGAGGTGATGAATGAGCTCTTCTCAGATTTTGAAAAATTAAATGAAGCTCAGAAAATTATGGCTGCTAATTTTGAAAAGATTTCTACTGAAAATGACTCTTTGAAAGCTGAAATAAAATTTTTGAAAGAAAGTAAGCTAGAGTCTGATCAGTTGAAGAAAGATAATCAAGAACTCACTGAGAGACTAAATATCTCTGTTTGTCAAATTGCTGATCTTTTGTCAAGAAATAATTCTCTTTCAAAAACCATTGACATATTTTCAAAATCCCGAGTTGCTATGGATGTTATCATACAAGATCAGATATCTCCTAACCGAGATGTAACAACCGGTATAAGCTTTACCTCCAGTAGTAAGGAAAAAGACAGCTATGACAAACCGGTTACCAAGTCTGTCACTGAGAACTTGATGGGTAAGTTTGATAATGCTCAATCCAAATCGATTAAGAGAGAGTTAACTAAACCTTTCAAAGCTGTCCCCCACACCTATCCCAAGGGACGGGAACAGATGAAGGCTTGTTTGGGCAAAAACAAATCCCAATGGACCGAGGTAGCTAATCCTGAGCTAGGACAATATGTTCCACTCAGTGATGGTAACAGAAAAGGTGGAATTAAAATTGCTGACCATGTTGCAGGTAAGGAAACCTCAACCGGTAAGGAAGCCATCACCGGTAAGGGTCCGACCGGTCAGACAACTGTCACCGGTCAACCAATCGGTGAGGGCTCCCCAACCGGTAAAGGACTTTCCAAACCAACGCAACCGGCCAACAAAGCTAAATCCATCACCTTCGTCCCCAAAGGATCTGTTTCTGCTCAATCAGTAAACTCCTCTGAAGCAATGGCCAAATTGAACATCAACTCATCTAAGCCCTCTTAGCCATCTTCTAATAAATATACAAATTGTGGTTTTATTGGTCACAAGGCTTATGAATGCCTCTTGAAGCACCTATATGGACCCACTGAGTCTAAGAGCTCAGGTGGTGGCCAGGTATGGCTGCCAAAGAGGAACTAACTCTTTGGACCCAAAAGAATAAGGGGGACCATAAGCTTACTGTTTTATTTCAGGAATGCTTAATGGCCTCAACCGATGCCGGTAAGGATGTTTGGATTATGGACAGTGGATGCTCTAGGCATATGACTGGACATGCTGATATTCTCACCGATCTGGAAGAAGCATCTGGTCCTCCAGTTGTCTTTGGTGACAACGCAAAGGGTAAAATTATCGGTCGTGGATCCATCAAAAGAGGTACAATTGTTGTACAGAAGGTATCTTTGGTGGATGGTCTGAAACATAACCTTCTCTCTATATCACAATTTTGTGATAAAGGTATGCATTGTGTTTTCAATTATTCCAATTGCTATGTGAAAGACATTGCTACAGGTGAAACACTTCTCACTGGATACAGAAAAGGTAACATATATGCTATAGATTTAAACAATGTTTCGAATGTTACTAATGTTTGTTTTGTAGCTAAGAACATCAGTGAGAACTCCTGGCTATGGCATAAGAGACTCAGTCACTTGAATTTTAAATACCTATCCAAGCTGGCTAATCAAAATCTAGTTGCTGGCTTACCTCAAGTGTCTGCTAATCATGAAAGGAAATGCAGAGCCTGCCAATTAGGAAAACAGCATAAAGAATCATTCCACAACAAGCCCTGCATGTCCACTTCTAAATGCCTCCAGTTGCTACATATGAATCTGTTTGGCCCCATAACCACTGCCAGTTTAGGGGGTAGCAGATATGCTTTGGTTGTTGTAAACGACTTCTCGAGATATGCATGGGTAGAGACTTTTTCTTCAAAGGATGATACATATGAAGTTGCTACCAGATTGTTTTGTCTACTTCAAACCCAAAAAGATTGTGACATCATCAGTATGAGATCAGATAATGGAACAGAATTCAAAAATAATGGAATCGCTCAATACTGTGATGATCATGGAATAGATCATAATTTCTCAGCTGTTGGAACACCGCAACAAAATGGTGTAGTTGAGAGGAAGAACAGAACATTGATCGAAGCTGGAAAAACAATGATATCCGAAGCTAGGCTTCCCAAGAATTTTTGGGCCGAAGCTATCCATACAACCTGCTTCACCCAGAACAGATCTTTGGTCAACAAGTTTCACAACAAGACCCCTTATGAGCTATGGCGTGGCAGAATTCCCAACATTGGTTTCTTCAAGATCTTCGGCTGCAAATGCTATGTACTTTACAATGGTAAAGAGCGTCGAGGTAAATTTGATAAAAAAGCTGATGAAGGTATCTTTGTGGGATACGCCAAGCACAGTAAGGCATTTAGAGTTTTTAATAAACGGTTGTTGAAAATTGTTGAATCTGTTCATGTTACTTTTGATGAATTTGATTTGCTAGAGTCTGATAAGACTCCAAATAGTACTGATAACTCTGGTGTGTTTGAGACAGGTGAATCAAGTAATCAAAACTCAAGTCAATCCACCAGTATCCATGCAAATCAACCTCCAGCTCAACCCTCAGCCTCTAGTGGTGTAACCTTTAGAAACCTAGTTGATGACTCCTTCTTTCCTCAATCGGTTAGGCAATCCAATGTACAAACCCAGCTAACCGATCCTCTTCCAACTAGTCCTCATGTTTCCATTCCCAATTCACCACCTGAAGCTGAACCAATTTCACCCATCAACTTACCGTTTACCTCTCCAGTTACCGATCACCACCATCAGTCAGCATCACCCTCTCCTAACCGATCTCCCTTACCGGTCACACCTCCCTTAGCCGATTCTACTCCTCCATTAGAAAACCTAAGACAAGAATCGGTCAGGCAAGATCTACCTAGGGAAGTGAGAACAGTTAGAGATCATCCCTTGGAAAATGTAATTGGTGATGTCTTTGGACCTAGAATGACTAGAGGCCAATTAAGAAGCATGGAGGAACAACATGGATTATTTTCCTCTGCTATGGTCTCCAATATAGAACCAAAGAAGACTGAAGAAGTACTTGATGATCCCAGCTGGGTAGAAGCTATGCAAGAGGAGCTTAACCAGTTTGATAGATGTAAAGTTTGGCAATTAGTGCCTAGACCTAGTGATCAAACAGTGATTGGAACGAAATGGGTCTACAGAAATAAATTGGATGAGTCTGGAAAAATTACAAGGAACAAGGCTAGATTAGTGGCTAAAAGGTATAGACAAGAAGAAGGCATAGACTATGATGAGACTTTTGCACCCGTAGCTAGATTAGAAGCCATTAGGTTATTCCTTGCCTATGCAGCCTACAAAGAGTTTAAGCTATATCAAATGGACGTGAAAAGTGCCTTTCTCAACGGGGAACTTCAAGAGCTTGTATATGTTGAACAACCTCCAGGATTTGAAGATTCCAAGAAGCCTAATCATGTCTACAAATTGAATAAAGCTTTGTATGGCCTCAAGCAAGCACCTCGAGCATGGTATGAAACTCACTCCAAATTCCTACTTAGTGAGAAGTTTGAACGAGGTAAAATCGACACCACTTTATTTATTGCAAAGCATAATGATCACTCATTGTTAGTTCAAATATATGTTGATGACATAAATTTTGGATATACTAACAAAAAATTGTGCAAGAGATTTGAGAAGCTTATGAAGAGCAAATTTGAGATGAGCATGATGGATGAGCTAACATTTTTCCTTGGACTTCAAGTCAAGCCAACCCAAGAAGGTATCTTTATCAATCAAGCCAAATACACCAAAGATTTAATCAAGAAATTTGGTCTTGACTCTGCTCATCCTCAAAGCACTCCAATGGCCACCAATGTCCACCTGGACAAAGATGAATCCGGTAAGAAAGTAGATATGACACTCTCACAGGGTATGATAGGATCTCTACTTTACTTAACCGCAAGTAAGACCGAGATATCATGTTTTGCCGTATGTGTATGTGCTAGATTTCAAGGCGACCACTAGAGAATCTCATTTACAAGTTGTTAAAAGAATTATTAGATATCTTGTGGGAGCTGCTAACTTAGGTTTGTGGTATCCAAAGATTCATCATTTACACTAATTGGCTATTCGGATCTTGATTTTGCAGCTTGTAGGGTCACCAGGAAAAGTACTAGTGGAACTTGTCAATTTCTAGGTAACCGATTGGTTTCCTGGTCGTGCAAGAAACAAGCATCAATTTCCACTTCTACGGCGAATGAGTACATAGGCTGTTTGGGAGTTCTTTGTTCACAAATCCTATGGATGAAGCAACAACTAGTAGACTATGAAATTCCCCAAGAAGTATGCCCTATCTATTGTGATAACACCTCAGCCATCTCAGTCTCTAACAATCCTGTGATGCACTCAAAGACTAAGCACATAGACATCAAATATCATTTCCTCAAGGATCATGTTGAAAAGGGTAACATCATTCTTTTAAAAGTTCATACTGATTATCAATTAGCAGATATCTTGACAAAACCCTTGGATATTAAAAGATTTGAATTCCTTAGAGGAGAACTAGGCATGATTGATATTCGTTAATATTTTGTGCTAACTTTGCTATTTGTGTAAGCTATCAACTAGATCAAGGTGGTTTCTCTCTCTTACTGTTGCTTGTAAGTGCTCGTTTACCGGTGCTCCTAACCGGTAAGGCAAGACACCCCTAATCGGTCCTCTAACCGACACACCTGACCGGTAAAGTGGTGTCCCTAACTGATGTAAGTTCTATCTAACCGGTCATCGCACCTAACCGGTAAGCTACCTCACCGCCTATGTGCCTTACCGACGAACTGCGGCCGGATCGAAATTGACAATCCGTTTTTAACCGGCACGTTTGTCATCATAACCCTTCTGTCACATCAATCTAATCAGCCGTATGAACATGACAACCATCTTACCTATTCCCTATGCATCCTTACAAGATATGGATAAATTTTTGTATAATTGATCAAAAAGGTAATCTCTGTATCATTCCTATTTATCGAAAAGGTTATCTTTTTGTTCTTTATTACATTTTGATATAACTGCTGCACACACGTTCCTATTTTCATGTCACATCTTTAATTTCTTGAATTAAAACTGTCAAATTATGTGCATGTCAGTTAAAAACTTTTGAGCTACTTTTATTTTAACCAACACACCCCTTCATCTTCCCGCTCTTTCGTTTCGTATAAAAGGATTTCAAAATCATCTTTCAAAAACTTCTGGATTTTCTCTCTCTCTCTCGAACAAGGCAACCGGCAAAGAATACTCATCTTCTCCATCTGTTTCTCCTCATTTCACAAGATTTCTGGTATCTTTCCTAAATTCAAACTCTTCTAAACAAATCTTGAAAAATACCAAGATTTCTTAAATTCTAAATCATCAAACAACATCCAAAGGAATATTATGCAAAGATTTTCTCAATTTTAACTTATGTTGTTAGTTTGTTGTTTATTTGATTCACAGATGGCTCCCGCAATCAAGAAAGACATTTATGGAGGTTACATTCTCTCCAGCTTCTTTGATTCCGATGAAGGCCGTGCTCTAGAAGCTTTGCTTGTTTCTGTCGGAGTTATTCCGTTCGTGATGCCTGAAGGGAATGAAGATATTTATTATGAGATGGTGAATGAATTGTTCGAGAATGGTGTTTTGGATGAGAATGAGTACATTATTTCTACTGCTGCCGGAGTTCCTGTGACTTTTAGCCCAACTACCATTGCTGAGGCCTTCCCTAACCTCTCCTCAACAGGTACCTCTTCCATTATCATGAAGGACAAGATTTCTGCTTGGGTTAAAGTTCGTGGAGGTGATCCTTTTGTAACCGGTGAGGCAAACAAGAAATCAGAGTTTGATGACATTTACTATGCCCTTGCTGAGGTGGTGGACCGGTGCTTCATTTGCCGGTCAGGCTCCCATCATTGTATCACCATGATTCAATGGGAAGCTATGGCTGCAATTATTCATGGAGATGAATTCAATTGGTGTTCCTTTCTGTACCGGATAGTTCTTATTGCTTTTAAAAAGTATCAGAAGGAGAGAAATTCTTCCAAGTCTAACAAAGCCAAACCATGTCACTACTTGATGATTAGCCGTGCTCTCAGATCTATTCCAGCTGTTCTTCAAGCCTCTGAAAATCAGCCCAAGTATCCATAATCCTTCTGCAAAGCCTTTGACAATTTTGATATGGTCAGAATGATCAAAGAATCCACCGGTAAGACAACCGGTAAGTCATCCGAGCCATCCACCTGTAAGTCAACCGGTAAGTCCGCTGAAGCATCAACCGGTAAGCCAACCGGCAAGCCATCTCAGAAGAAGAAGAAGAAACCCTCTAGCCGGCCAAAGGTAACTCAGCATACCGATGCTCCTCCTGCTCCAAAACCTACCTTACCGGTCAAGAGAAAATTACTTGATGAATCTGATGATGATGATAATCAACCCATTGCTACTATCCTCTCCCTAACCGGCAAATGAAAGCTACGCGGAAAATCTGCTCCTCCACCCTCCAAAAGATCCAAGCCAATTCAAAAATCCTCCCAACAAATAGCCAAAGAAAATGCTGAAAGAAAGAGAAGAATTGAGACTGACTTGGGCACATTCATTCCTTTCATCCCCAAAAAACTCTTTGACCACAATTTCCTAACCGACAAAATTCCTTTCACCAGTCAGTCATCATCCAGACTGGTAAGCCATTGCCATCCTATCAGAAACCCTACTTTCCATATCTACCATTACAACCCTTGGCTAGTCAATCCCTCTTTTGCTCCTTCTCCAACTTGGGTGTATCCTATTGATCACTTACCTCCCTTCCTTCGAAGATTGTTACAATTTCATGAGACTCACAAAGAATCAGTCCCAGTCGGTGATATATCTGATTATGTTGATTTTGATAACATACATGAGGAAACTGGTCTCTACTACACCAAGCCTTACCTGTTGAGTGAATATGATATCTCCTTATCCAGAGATAGTCTTCTCAAGATATACAACAGGTATTTTGAGTTGTTGCCTCCAATGTGGAATGCCATTTACTTGGCCCAAGATAGACTCAGGCAAGATATGATGGTACAGGCTGTCTGGATTGATTTTGCTATGCTATACAATGCTCAAGAAACCCTTAAGGAATCTGAACCTTATCAGCTAGGGAGATTTGTGTTGCCTGAAGATGATCTTCCTGCATTTGATCCTGAAGCAGTCAACTTGGGTCCTCGTAGATTCCAATTCATCAAAAATGTGATGGATGTGGTGCAAAATTTGGTGGATTTGAACAGAGATTTTCAGAGTATGGGTGATATCTCTTTATCTGACTTCTTCACTTCAATTCAATCCAGCAAGAATAAATGGGCTACTGTGCCGGATGAAGAAATTGAAGAGATGTTCAAGGACATGAGTGGATCAGATAATCAAGCAAAGGGTGATAAGGAAGACCAGTCAGCCTCCAGTTCCAGCTCCTCTAGTGACTCCAGTAAGTCAGGTGCTGATGATGACCAATGCAGTGCTTTGTGGTTGATCGGTCAGAGAAGATTGCAGCTGACTTTACTACTCCCTTACCGATGCAAACGGTTAGACATGTGGGAGGAGGCATTTCTGAGACCTCACCAGTTACTGTTATAGCTGCAGGAGGAGGAGGAGAAAATATGAGTCTGAATATTTTACCGGTTAGTCAACTGATGCCTCTTACCGGTGAGCAAGTTCAACCAGTTAGAGATGATTTACCTGCTAGCCAGCCTCTTACCAAAGCTCTTCCCTTACCGGTTAGCAAGCCCCTTACCGTTGCATCTACTGAACCGGTTAAGGAAAGTAATGCTGATGACATTCTTTTACAACAAGCTTTGGCAGCCAGCCTATTCACAGAAGGTCTGGAAAAGCAAAAGGAAAAGCAAAGGACATTAATTGAAGATTTGGCCACTTAAAAAGCTATTTAAGCCTCTCTGTCAGTTAATCTACCGATTAGTCAATCGGTTAGTCAAGCCATTCCTCCTTCCTCTTCCAAAGCCAATTCACCGGTTCAGGAGGAGGATATTGATCCAGTATTTGATGAAGACTCCCTCTCAGATTTCTATGAAGAAGATGAAGATGTTGATTTTGATGAAAATGATCCTGCTATTCCTCCTGTCTATTCTGATCCTGGCCTTCGCCAAAAGGATTTGATGTCCACCTTGAACTACTATACTTCCAAGGCCTCTATCCCTCGATCTGCTGATGGGATTCCCTTGTTTGATGTTCATGAGAAAGTTTTCAGCAAGGCAGAAACTTTGCCTACTCCAATGCCTCCATCCATTGCTGATAAGCTTCATAAGCAACGGAGAGCTGATAGATGGGCAACCTTTATTGATGTGGTGGAAGACATGAAGGTTGGTGCTGCTCCAGAAGATACTCCTCCAAGGTACACAAAGACCTATGGACCCGGTAAGACAAGTTACCGGCATCAGAAGATTAAGGTTCTTAAGCTGAAAAAGCGGCCAGCTCCTCCCAAAGGCAAGGAAATCATGCCTGGAAAGGATGAACAACAGTTGCTTACCGATTTCCCCTCTCCAAAACCAAATAAGAAATATCCATCCTCTCTTCAGCAACATAATTGCAACATAAGGATTCATGGCCATATTGCTACCATTGCCCCTAGACCGGTTGAGAGTACTTTGTCAACTGATAATCTTTTTATAAGGTATCTCTCATTCAATGGCCGTATAACTCGAATTTTGGAAATGAAAATCCTTAGTTGGTCGTTTGAGGTGACCAAAATGGTTGGTTTGATGCCGAATGTGACTAGGCTTTCAATCATGAGAAATGGCCAGCCACAACCATGGAGTAACATTAGAGAAGCCTCTCTACTTTTGCTTGCCCTCAGAGTAATTCCCCTTCTCCGGTTAAGGCAAACTGCCTTACCGATGGTTCCTATTGCAGCTGAGTTACTGGAGCTCTCATTTGCTGAGATGATGAGCCTAGAGCCTAATGAATTTCTTGCTCCAACTACTCCTCATGGTTCACCTTCTGAGTTAATGGATGAAGAAATTGTGATATCCCCAACCGGTGATGTGTCAAGAACCGGTCAGCCTCCAGTGATCCTACTTACCGATTCATCTATCGATCCTCCAACCGGTTAAACTGTCTCTCTTACCGATCCATCCTCTCCGCTTACCGATAGGCCTCTTACCGATGCTCCTTCACTAGCTCCCCAATCGGTTACTCCATTTACCGATTCTCCCTTACCAGGACCCCAACCGGTTTCTCAGCCTGCTCCTACACCAGCTCCTTCAACCGATGATCTGAACAGACCAATTATTGCTCAAGACCTGGTTGAACTTCATGAAGCCTTACTCCAAAGTTTTGTTGAAGTGAACTCCGAATCGGCAAAGTATTTTGTTAAGTCCAATCAGGAGGAGGATGATAGAAGATTCGCTCAGTTACAGACTGGTATTGCTATGTCTCTTGGCTATTTTATGGCAGAAATAAATGCCACAGATGCTAACATCAGAAACCTCCTACTCCAACTTGATGAGGCTCATTATACCAACAAGGCTCTCTGTGAACAACAGATATCTGGTCAAGCTATTGTGGACCGGTCAATTGATGAGCTCAAACGGTCAGCTGAAGCCCTTAGCAGTTGCCAGCAGAGGAATCGTGAATTAGAGATGGAGTTGGCTAAAGTCAAGGCCAAAAATGAGGTGCTTATGAAGGTGCGAGAAGAAAGGAAGAAAAGAAAAATAGATGAGAAAGAGAAGAAGAAGGAGAAGAGATCATCCAAGAAAGCCAAATCCTCAGATGCTGCTCCCTCACCGGTTGAAGACCCAGCAAATCCTCCAGCCGACGCATCTTGAGAATGTAACCGATGAAATATTTGTCTTTCTTATCTCAGTCACCGGTCTGCAACCTAATGAGAATCTCTTATCCTTAAACTTTATGTTTTGTTGAATTCCTTTGTTTTTAATCATTTTGAATGTTCCAAATGCTACTAACCGTTTCATTTTGCAGGTCTCATTCAAAATCTTTTCAAGAGTTTTATTTTGAAGTTTCCTTTAAGCTTTAACTTTGTTTGTAAGCTTACTTAGATAGCATCAAGTTGTCATTTAACTTAGGGAATGATATACCTAATAGACATATTATTTATCATTCTTTTACTAAGTTAAAAAGATGCTGCCTAGGATGATTGGACTTAAGCAATTAGGAGGAGATTGTTAGTCAAATATATGTTTAGATTTAGAATTGCTTAATCCCAATCATAACAAGCATTAATGTGGACCCCTAATTTAATTAGATCAAATAGAATTTTTCTATGTATGATAGGTCCCCTTAGTGCATGTGCCAGTGTTTTTATTATGTAATTTTCTCAAGCTTTGAAGACTTGAAGACCTGAGAATTTCCATCAGTATGTGAGTTACCTGTTAAAGCTGTCTTACCGGTTGATCCCTCTAACCGGTATTCATGCCTTACCGGCCACCTTACCTTACCTAGCCAATATCTCCCTTGCCGATTAAGGCTTGCTCATCAAGCTTCCCTTGGTTAGCTGATGCATTAATTGCTTCCAACTACCCAACCATCAACTTTAGCTCAAGTTGGTAAAGCAAGCATGCTGACATGACATCTCTGCAACAAATCAGTACCTTCTTAGAGAATGTCAAGTAACCAGTACTCACAGCGCCCCAACTAATCTATGGAAATCCTCTCTATCCAATCTCAGGCATTTAATGCAAGGATCTTCTCATTTAATGCCTGCCAGTTCAAGTCATCATTTCAACCTCTTCAAAGACAACGGCTCCTTTTCAAAGTTCACTATAAATAGTTTCCTCAGAGCATTGAAGAAGGTTGGTGCATTTATGATCCTTGAGAGTGAGCTGCTCTGAACGACCAACCTACAAATCCACTAGTTCAAAGCATTCAAAGCAAGTCCCCTTATTCACTAGACATCTCTGTAGGACTTAAACACTGAGCACCTCAATCAATACTGTAGTGTTCCCTTACTAGATTACTCATGGAACACATTGATTGATTCACACACAACACCCTAGAGAAATCAGCTCAACTTGTGAGCACATCTCTAGAAAACACCTTGTCATTATTGTAGCACGATCCGTTAGTGGTCACCTTTATTTTGGCAGCCTTCAATCATTGGCTTGCAACTTGTAATAGGTAGGATCCATTAATACAGTAGTGCACTTTCACAAATCCAAGTTCTGACCAAACTTGGTAGAGAACGTAGCAGTTATTTAACACTGTGAACCTCTTCAAACAATGTGTCATTTCCTTGAGTGTTTGTTTATTTCTTGTTGTGTAGTAGTAACTGGTTGACAATCTCTCAACTGGTCACTACCTATTGACTCAACTTACTGCTTAACTTGTTTGTCTTACTGGAAGATAAAATTTGTCCTTGTCATTGTTGCATGATTTTTTGACTTACTGGCTGTTAAATTTACCTTACCGGTTTTATCCGCTGTGCAAAATCAATTTACCGGTTAGCCATTGTATTATTTCAAAGTCTAAAAGTTTTCACCAAAAAGTTTTGAACAGGCTATTCACCCCCCCTCTAGCCTGATTCCTACCATTTGGGACCTAACACTTTGACCTTTCCCCCTTTACTAAAATCAATGCCACGCAAACCAAAACTGATTTGTATTGCATATGTCAACGGTAATCATTACATTCATGCGAAGCTGAAGGAAGGATCTCAATTACCACCAATACCGTACAAATGGTATGAAGAACGTCATGAACGTGCAACCGGTTGGCTAGCCTATTATCAAGAAATATTGATACAACTATCCGATACATCAACTTATTTAATTGATATTAAATTATGTTATTCATGATAAATGTTATGATTTATTTTGTTACATTTCTTTAGATAATTTTCATTTACGGGTAACTTTCAATTATGATTATATAAATGTTAAAATTAACCTTAATTGATATTAAATGATGTTTTTCATAATAAATGTTATGATTTGTTTATTACATTTCTTTAGCTAATTTCATTTAAATTAACTTTCAAATGACGGAAAACACATTGTTACGTTCCAACTTAATAAACAGAAAAAAAAATATTCAACGTTGGTTCGGCAGGTAGTGGCCAATATGCCTCAAAAATTTCGACTGGTACCGGTCGAATTCCTTTGAATGGTTCGGTCAGTATTGGCCGAACCTTTGTAACTTGGGAAAAAATTAAAATACTTTGGCATATTATTTGGGTATATAACATTTTTTGTTGTGAGTTTTACAAAAAACTGCATTAATATAACTTCCGATCAGTAGTGGCCGAACAGAAGAAGGTTATTCGGTTGGTACTGGCCGAACTTTTTTATTGGTTCAATCAGTACTAGCCGAACTTTTGAATTTTAGGCAAAAAAAAATATTAAAATATTTTAACATATTATTTGGGTATATAACATTCTTTTGTCATGAGTTTTACAAAAAAAAATCAAAACAAATGGCCTAAATAGAACTTCCGGCCAGTAGTGGACGAACAAAAGAATGGTACTCGGTGGACGGATTTTTTGATTGGTTTCGCTCAGTACTACTGACCGAACTTTTGTAGTTTAGGCATATATATATATATATATATATATATATATATATATATATATATATATATATATATATATATATATATATATATATATATATATATATATATATATATATATATATATATATATATATATATATATATATATATATATATATATATATATATATATATATATGGTCCTATTATAATGAGAACCAAATTTATATGAGAATCATAAGAATCACTAACAGCCATTGGATTAAAAAACACATCAATGCTTCAGATTAAAAAAAAGATAGAGGGAGTGGCATTTTCGTAATTATTTCATTTAAAATTCCCCTCAAATTTCAAAATAAAATATCTCAATATCTATAAGTCGAAAAAAATTTCGAAAACACTGATTTTTTTGTCTTGACGAGACGATTCAAACTAGATCCTTGAAGATAGGATTTTGAAAAAATAATATTGACTTATAGATTACTTAACTAGTATACACTATTTAACTAGTGAACACTAGCTGTGTTGTCTTAGTGAACACTAGCTAGTTATCTTAGTGAACACTAGCTGTGTTGTCTTAGTGAACACTAGCTAGTTGTCTTAGTGAACACTAGCTGTGTTATCTTAGTGAACACTAGCTGTGTTGTCTTAGTGAACACTAGCTAGTTGTCTTAGTGAACACTAGCTGTGTTATCTTAGTGAACACTAGCTTTGTTGTCTTAGTGAACACTAGCTAGTTATCTTAGTGAACACTAGCTGTGTTGTCTTAGTGAACACTAGCTGTGTTATCTTAGTGAACACTAGCTGTGTTGTCTTAGTGAACACTAGCTAGTTGTCTTAGTGAACACTAGTTGTGTTATCTTAGTGAACACTAGTTGTGTTATATTATGTTCTAGTCATACTAATTTAAACCCTCATAAACTATGAGCCGTTTTTCATCAATTAGTAACGCATAGCGAGGACTTAATGTTGTTTTATCATAATTGAGACCTTTATCTTGCTGCCGTTCTAATGGTAGTCATAGCTCTGTCGTTGTGTCCATCCGCGATGACAATTATTTTTTTTCTAATTCCGCCAGATTATTTTTTGGCGGTTCTTAACTGTTCGGCAGCGAGTAAAGCAAATGTAATAAAAATTCGGTCTTGCTACCTATTCAATAAAGCTGTTGAAAATGTATAGTTTCCTTGTATTTCTTTTACTTCTTGAACCGGGTGGGACTACGCGAATTCGGCTACCTTGATGCACTAAAACACCTTGCGATGCGAAAGAAGAAGGTTAGCTTTGTGGCGAGTTGCCTTCCCGCCATCTCTTTGCAAGCCATGATTTCGCTATTATGCTGGAGTGGTTTGATAAATTTCTTGATTAGACCCGATTACTTCAGCTTGTGATATGCAGGTAGGATCACTAGCTAGTTGTTTTAGTGAACACTAGCTAGTTATCTTAGTGAACACTAGCCGTGTTGTCTTAGTGAACACTAATTTGTGTTGTCTTAGTGAACACTAGCTAGTTGTCTTAGTGAACACTAGTGTTATCTTAGTGAACACTATTTGTGTTGTCTTAGTGAACACTATTGTGTTGCTAGTGTAACCTAGTGTACACTAGCTATGTGTATCGTTGGCTAATGTAAACTAGCTAGTTTAACTTAGTGTACTCTAGATATGTTGTCTTAGTGAACACTATTTGTGTTGTCTTAGTGAACACTAGGCGTGTTGTATAAGTGAACACTAGGCTGTGTTGCTTATGTACACTAGCTAGTTGTCTTAGTGAACACTAGCTATGTTGTCTTAGTAAACACTAGCTGTGTTGTCTTAGTGAACACTATTTGTGTTGCTTTAGGTATATATTAAAATATTATCAAATTATAATTATTAATATGGATGGAGCAAACATTGTACGTGATGCATTTTCCCTTTATTATAATTAGGAATTGAAATTCTACCTCTGTTTTAAAAATTAGACGTTGTTCAATATTATTTTTTCAAAATTCTTTCTTCAGGGATCTAGTTTGAATCGTCTCGTCAAGACAAAAAAATCAGTGTTTTCGATTTTTTTTTTCGACTTATAGATATTGAGATATTTTATTTTGAAATTTGAGGGGGATTTAGTTCACAATAATTACGAAAATGCCACCCCTCTATCTTTTTTTTTTAATCTGGAGCATTTATGTGTTTTTAATCCAATGATTGAGTTTAGCTCTCATGGTTCTCATATAAATTTGATTCTCATTTGAATAGCTTCCTATATATATATATATATATATATATATATATATATATATAAATATATATATATATATATATATATATATTTTAGGCTATTATTTGGGTCAATAACATTGTTTTGAACTGAGAATAGTGGTAAAATTGAAATAGAAATAATTTTTTATTTTTAAATACTTAAAATATATTCAAACATAATGCAAACATGAGAAATTGTTCAATCTTGAGAAGTTTTGCAGTGACATAATACAAAATAATCGAGTTGTACAAACATGAGAAATTGTATAAACACCAAATACAAAACTTAAATAATTGTTCAAACATTGTTTCAGTGACATAATACAAAGATCAAATAATATAAATTTAATGTCGTCTTCTTGTACCCTGAGAATTTGATGGCGTTGATGGGATTTGAGTTGCTGTGAGTGCGCTAAAGATGACTTACATAGCCTCCTGTGCACTAATCAAGTAATCTCCATTTGTCCATCTTTCAACAATAGGTATCATCACGTACAGGACATTCATGATCATATCCCACAAATTTAGGGCAGTAACTTCAGTTGTCCTCCTGACAGCGTGAGCTCTCTCATCTATGGGGTGCAAAATAGGATGGGAATAAGTAGAGTACCATTGCTGATAATCATCGACAGTCTCTTGTTGCACTCTACATTTTCGGAACGAGCGTTTATCAAGGCAATGTGACTTCCAAAAAGGGAATGATTGGGCAAACATGATCCACCCCACCAAAGACTTCTTATCTCCTCTCGGCATTCCTAGTCCAAGTGGAGTGCTTGGTATTGTTTGCACAAAGCCAAACTGTATCAAGACCCGATCAGGAAGATGTGGCTCCATAACATTACCGACAACTATGGCTCCTTGATATAGAGCGGCTCTCGAAAAAGGATATTGAGTACAAATACCTTCATACGACATCCAAATCACATACAAATAAAAACATAAATAATACTTACCTCCGTGTCCTTGATTATGTCAATATGTTACCTATTAACTTGCACGAAGACAACTGTCGTTGGTTGAGCCCTCGGTGGTAGCCACTTTAATGTGAGCGAAAAATTGGGTAGATAAGAGATGTTAAAACCATTGCTAAATGCAAGGAACCTCTCTTAAACCCATGTCTCCAACAAAGTTAAGTAGCCGGAAATCTGATGGCAATTCCACCTCCATCATTTTCCAAGTTGCCGATATAGATAAGCTAACGCCTCAGCTCTCCAATCATAATCCCCAATTTCCCCATCGTCTCTAAATAAATCAAGGTAGCTCGCACTAACACACGTTCCGGTCTTTTCCGAGAAAATTGTGCACAACAATAAATATAGCAGATATGCCTTAGCAGCACAGGCAACTTTTTGGGGGTCTGAAGAGTACAAATTAGGTGAGAACTTTGTTCTCAGCCATTCAAGATTCACCAGTGCCCCTTTGGAAAGCATTCCATTTTTAAACACTTTTTTTTTCACTCTCAAAACCTCAACGACTTTATCAATAGCTGACTGGCTAGAATAAGCCGAACTCTCAAACAAGGGTTGACCTATAACTGGAATCCCCGTAAAACAAGACACATACTTGAGAGTAATGGTCATCTCCCAGGAAACTATAAGTTTTCGGGTTCCATCGCTCCACAAAAGCGTTAACCAATGTCTTATCCACATTGTCATACGCTCCACTCAGTAAGCACATAAGACCGAAATTACCAATAATATTTTGAACCGGCTCAGACAAATTATAAATATCCAACTTCCATTTTTTCAACTTCTCGATATGATTAATAAATTTCAATGTACGATCATCTTTACCCTCCCATATGTATTTTGCCACATGTGTTTCATAGGGAATGAGTAAAGATTTGTACCTCGGGCCACCGGGAAAAGAGATGTCACCTTCACCTCCCTCTATGTCATCCTCATATTCTGGCTCATCTTTCGGTTCATCTTTCGGGTCACTATTATTTTAGCCTCAGAAACATTTATCTGAGGTGAGGTTTCCATATTATCCTCATCCTCATTATACACAGAATATCTGCCTTCATACTCTTCATGGTACACTGAAGGCCTGACTTCATGCTGATATCCTTCTTTATTATATACCGAATGTCTAGGATCAATATATGCATCCCCAACTCGCTCAGCATTAAGGTTTTGCGTATATTGCCCTTAATTACGTGAGACTTCGTGTTGCTTCCTAGCGGGAGCAGTTGGTCGTCTTCTTGTAAATATCTGCTTAACTGCAAAAAAAAAAAAACATCAAAAATCAAATTCAATACAATTTCATATCATATCATATCAAACTCAAACATTTTACATCACATTTTCATCATTTTAATATCATAAAATGATATTTACAAGCTCAAAACATCAATATTAACATGAAATCCAAATCTAAGCATTAATTGGTGAGTCATATTATATTGTAAAAGTTCGGGCAGGAGTAGCTGAAAATAGTCAAAAAATCGACTGGGGGTGACTGAAAAATGTCAAGAAATTCGGCCAGGTGTGCCTGAAATTACTTATGAAGTTTGGTCGGGTGTGGCTGACTTTTTGAGCAAAATTCGGCCACTATTGACCGAACAGATCCACAAATCTCGTCGGTACTGGCCTAACCACCACAAACCCAAAATTTGAAACAAATTTAACACAAAAATTCTCAAATTGAAACATTAATCGAACGAATTAAAGCCTAGAAAGTAATTTTCAAACGAATTGAACCAAAATTACCTGTTTTCCAATGTTTGACATCTTGATTGAAGTTGAAATTGAATTGAAACCCTTCTTCTTCTTCTTTTTCTTCTTCTTCTCTTTCTCTCTCCAAAATCTGAATTTCTCTCTCTCTCTATCTCTCTCTCTAAAAATTAGTCAATGTTGGTGGGTGTGGGTGAGTGAGAGAGTTAATGTTTGGGTTAATGGGTGTGGGAGTGGGTGGGTGGGTGAGAGATAAGGGATAAATGAGATAAGTGGTATACAGGGAAAGGGAGGGGTTAGTTTTATATTTTGGGGGGTGGATTTAATGATACGGGTTTACTCAACAATTTTACGGGCCTATATAACAATTCTCTTCATTTAAAGCTTGGTTCCAATAAAAAGAGAGAGAGAGAGAGAGAGAGAAAGAGAGAGGAGGGGAAAAAATTAGATCTGCAATCGATGGTAAGGGAGATGGAGAGGAAGACGGACTGTTAGGGTTCGGGAGGGAAGAATGGGAACGGTCACCGGTGGGGTAGCCATGGAAGCGCCGACAAGAAATGGTAGGAAGGGGATATGGACGGCCATGGAAAGAGGAAGAAAAGGGTAGGGTCAAGTAAGGGGGAAGAGAGAGAGAGAGAGAGAGAGAATGTCATGGAGGAAGTGGGAGGGGGATGCCACGACGATGACGCCAATGGTGGAGGGAAAGGGAGGCGGATTGGTAAAAGGTAGGAGGATTGGGGTGGGCCTGAATGAGGAATAAGGGGAGGAGATTTTAGGTTTAAGGGTTGTTTTTTTCTTTTTTCTTAATTTACCCCTATAGTTTTTTAAAGTAAAATTTAAACCTTACATCTTATTTTTTTTTTTATTTTTAGATCAATATACCGAAAGTACCTTTATAATTTGATTACATGCATTGTAAATGACCATTAAACAGAAAAAAAAAATTTAACCCTTTAGTAAAAGTGATTATGAATGCAAAAATAAATTAGTTTAATATGTTATTAAAAATAAATTAGTTTAATGTGTTGTATGAAAAAAAAATAGTTCAGTGGTGAAACACGCAAAAATTGAATAGTACAGCGATTTTATTTGCAATTTTTCCTTACTTTTAAATCTAAATCATCAATTGTCTTTTAAAATTATATTCAACTGTTTGAATTAAATTTACAAAAAATAATATAGTAGTGAACGCTTCTGGGTAAAGATATAGTGAGCAGAAAAATCTGGTCGACAGTACTTTATAATGGATAAAATCTTTGCTTGTTGTAAAGTCGAACTTCATAACAAATTGGGAAAATTATCGTAGAGTACTTTACCATCTCCGACCACCCTTTCCCTCCCCTCATCCGACAAACCCTCCCCTTCCCCATCTCCAGTGACCCCCTGTAGTGATGCGCGGGAAAGACTCGATTTTTCCGAACTTTGTTTGTTTTGTTTTGAGAGTCGCCACCTATATTATTTGATTGGAAACATAGAAAAACCATTTTTTGAAAGATTTTGGGTTCGGGGCTTAGGTTATGGAATGGGAAGGTCAAGGAGCACCCATTCCACCCAATCCGGAGATCGGTCTTGCAAAGAGGGGGTTTTCAAAGAAAAAGGCATTTTAAATAAACAAGTAAAATATCCATTTAACGGGGTTAAACGGAATATAGGATCGATTGCTTCGAGACCGTCCCCATGATTTGGAGAGGCTCTAGGCTGATCCTAGATTCGATGTGCTACACCACTCTAACAATCAATTAGAAAGGGAAGGAAGATTACCTTTTGTGGAGAGACTTTGGACAGAGTTTCGACTCAAGCTTAGAGTCGAATCTTGATGCGGACAGAGCTTCGCCTCAGTCCTTGATTCTTTCTTCGATGTTTGTTGATCAACAAGGTTGATAAACAAACTTTAGGTGATTTAGGGTGATTTTGTAGGAATCTTTCAGGGAGAGAAACCCACAAAATGTGTGTGTATGGTGTTTTTTGATCAAGGATCCAGGGATCTGAAATACTGAAAGTCTTCAAGTATTTATAGGATGTTGGAGAGGTGAAGGTGGAGAGGGAAATCACCCTGGGAATGTTCCAGAACTCAAATGCTATTGGAGAACCGGATGATGATAAGATTTTATCAAGAAAGAGGTTGAAATCGACGAGGAAACTGGCTTCAGCACGTCTGCAGAAGCTTAGTCTCGCGCGAGACACGACTGTTCCGCGCGAGACAAGGTTGCTCAATGGACAATTATGTCCTTCCCTCGTTATCCCATATGAAGTTTAGTCCAAACTAACGGTCGTTAGTCAAAACTTAACGAAACATGACGAAATTGTGGATTTCTACTCTTGACTCAAGGCGAGACTTAGAGTGGCATTTTTCTGCTCCAATGGGCTCAGAATGGGGTGTCTAAAGAGCCCCTCATCAACAAGTCTTATGGAAGAAGTCATGTCGATGATAGAAAAGACATCATTCTGATCATCGGGATGGTCGAGCCGCACGGCTTCCCACGTATCTCTATCGGAGAATCAGACCATAACGTAGTTCGACTCCAAAACACGAAAAAAGTTGTTTTAGGTATTTTAAAAATCATTTTGAAAATTGAGGAGATTTTATTTTTGAAAAGGCAAATTCATACTGAGGAATAAAATCAAGACCCAATTCTGAATATACATGTGTGTCAGAAGATTCACCTGTCTTGGCTCCGAACCTATGGGGAAAAATGTTAGAAAACGAAAGGCTTACCTGTCCGGTCCTTTGAGTCCTGTTGGTTTTGTGATGATCCGCCTATTTGGGCTCCGAATCGGGTTTTTTTTATGACAATTCACCTGTCTGGGCTCTGAATCGGGCTTTTTTGTTAAGATGAAGGTCCATATGGCATGGGACCGGGCTTTTTGTTTGATGATTCACCTGTCTGGGCTCTGAATCAAACTTTTTGATGATGATTCACCTGTCTGGGCTCTGAATCGGGCTTTTTTGTTAATATGACGGTCCATATGGCATGGGACCGAACTTTTTGATGGAGTTGTTTACTATCTTCGACCGTCCAAAGGATAATTTGCTTATCTGGGTTCCGAATTATGTGGGATGAATTGATCTCTGGATCAATCATTTTGGGTGACTGGATGCTTCATTGGGCGATTATGCGCATGCCACGTTCGGCTCGTTTCGTGACTTGCGGTACCGATTTTTCCATGTTTCTTTGCTAGGTATCACTTCCAAGGGTAAATGTGTCAAAATTTTGAATTTTGACGTTGCGTAGACGCTTATTGTCGAGGACAATTTTGTACTTTCCCAAGGGTTTTGTCTCGCGCGGGATAGCTTGTATCGCGCGAGACAAGGACTGTCGAGGCAATATAACAGCAGTTGTGTGTTTATTTTAAAACACCCATTTTCAAACTCTCTCTTCAAGTCCGAGCCAAGGCATTTTTCTTTGAGATTTCTAGTGCGTTGTTTGTTGATTTATCTTCTCAATCAACATTTCAATCTTTCCCTCTTCCATTATCCATGGCTCAAGAGATGAAAAATCCGACTTTCAGTAGCCATTTGCTTGGGAAGGATTATCCAAGGGATGACCTCACATCCGATCGGCCTAAGCATATTTCCCATACTATCCACAAGGGTTTAGTAAGAACTTCTTTCCCAATCTCATTTCATGCTTTGCAATGCGTCGAATCCATGTTTTTAAATTCCCCAATTCATCAAATTGGCTATTTTCTTTCTTTGTCTTAGAACTAGATTCTATCATTGCATGCTTCGTTTTTTGTTGATGTTATTGGATGTTGTTGTTGCATTGGCGTGCATATGAGTTCTCTACACATCTTGGATTGTAGGAGAAATTAATTTGGGTAACCAAATACTTCCTTGAACATGGCTTTCTAGTGCGCACGCCAAGTGTTTGATGAAATGCCTCAATGAAAATTTTCTCTTATTTCCTTGAAGTTTTGCCATGGGATGATTTCTGACATTGCTCCCTTGTCCTTTCTCTATTTTGCAGCCGTATAGGGCGACCAAGAACTTTCGGGGAAGTGCCAAATTTGCTAAGACTTTGTGGGACAAAGTCAAGGTTTTGAATGGAGTCCGGGCTAGGATGGCTCAGACAGGACTCCTTACTTTTGTTGATAACATCCGAGGGATGAGTGAGACTCCTCAAGTCCTTCAAGCAATTAGGGAGAGGTGGTGGGATACTACCCACAAGGTCCATCTTTGCTTCGGGGAAGCTACGATGACCCCGACTGATTTCATGGCCATCATCGGGTTGGAATTCACTGTCATTGCCATCCCGAAGACTACGGGTTTCAAACCTGCGAATCCAGCTGAGTGGCGACGCTTGATAGGTTTTGCCCCTGACAAGGTTAAGGGATTTGCTGCTGAGTTTTCGCCCCTTCGTGACCAACTCTTGGCCTATGCTGATAAGCCAAATGCGGACACAAATCTATTGGTGAGAGGTGCTCTCTGGTATATTTTGTGAGAGACCATCTTTGCTAATCATTCCTCCATGGCTCGCCTTGCTCTGTTAGGGTTGCTGAATGATCTAGACCTGGTGAGGACCTATGACTGGGGCTCAGCTGGGCTGGGTTTCTGCTATCATGCCATGGATGAGGCATGCAGGCATACCCGGGATACCATGTTAGGGTATTCCTTGGGAGGCATGCTTTCTGATTCTGTCTTTGTTATTTGTCTGCACATTTTGCCTGCGCTTTTGTACTGAAACCGTTCTGCTTTCTTGTACAGATATGGGGATATGCCGTCTTTTCACTGCATAAGTTTGAGCTGGATAACCGGGATCCTCAGTTTTCGGATATTAGGAGGTGGAGTCACTCCAACCGGACCGTGGACGAGGAAGAGGGAGAGGATTGGATCTTGACTGTCGAGGAGGCTCGAGTTTTGCTGGATGGCTTCAATTTCGAGCGAAAGGTCTTGTACCTGTTGTGAATGTGTGCCCAAATTTTGTGGATTCACGCGAGTTTGAAGACATCCGAGTTATTTGAAAAACGGAGTCGCCACGCCATTTTGATTACCTCAAAACTTTGAAAAAAAGGTTTTTACTTGGGTTCGGAGGTTAAGTTACCCCTTGGGAAGAACGTTTGGCGTTCACCCAAAGTGCCTTGCCGGACCAAGTCTCCCAAGATTTCAGTAATCGTGCTTGCTTGCGTGCTTTCTTGTGTGCATGTGTTTGAGAAAAAAGGGGGGGAATGTCCCAAGTTGTCTTCCGGACGTACAAACCATTTGTTGGTTGTCGCTCGGGATTCTTTGGAATTTTATGTATTTGGGATTATGATCCCGTCCTCATCTTATGACTTGTGATCATCGCATTTTAACCTCGGGACCCTCGGGACTTGCGTGATCGAGAGAATGACTCTCTTTTGGTCAAAGATGAGGTTCTTTAGAAAAGGAGGGTCCTTAGCCCATCAATCCTACGCTTTAAGACGGTCGAGCTCGTATAGAGGCTTCATACTCTTTCTTAAGCGATAATCGGAGATATAGGGTTCAAGGTTATCCCTTTTCAAAGAAATCGTGAACCTTTAATGGAAGGAACGATGTAAAGATAGGATCTTTTACACCGGTCCGTTCCAAGGTTGGGGGAAAGGGGAAATGCATGATGAAAAATGACTCTTTAATGAAAAGATGACATTTTTGGTTTTAGCAAATGATGCTTTTTGATTGAAAGAAATGATCTTTATGCAAGTGATGCGTAAAGATAGGATTTTTATGCAAATGATGCATTGGAAAAGGTTTTTGAATGCAAAGGATGCATTTTTATTGAAAAGATTGGATTTTTATGTGCAAATGATGCATAAAAATGACATTTTTATTTGAAAATGGGGGTTTTAGGTGCAAAGGATGCACCTTTATGAAAAAGACTACATTTTTATGACAAATGAGGTCTTAATGCATGCAAAAGGGAAAGGGGTGATAAAGATGTGATCTTTATAAATAAATGCCAAGTCCCAAGCAAGATATATGAATGCAATGAGCAAGTATATCAACTAAAAGCAAGGTTAGGGCGTGCGAGGTTACCAATTGCTTCCTTTAGCTTCTTCGAACGGAGCTAGGAGGAGAGGTTGGTCTTGGGTCTTCAAGGAGGAGGGAGGTAGCTTCTTGGCCTTCCTTCTTCACCTTCTTGAGCTTGCACCAATATTCTTCACGTCTTGGGAGTGTTTATAAGTGTATTGTGTATTTTGTGCCTCTATTGTGTGTGTTGAAATGGGTAGAGGAGGCCTCTATTTATAGGTAATCTGGATAAGGTGAATGAAGCCGTGCGGCTAAGAGCGGCCGAGCTAATGCGGCCGTGCGGGCTTATCTGAATGACTCGGCATTCTAGAACCATGCAAGGTGTCAAATTCTAGAACCCTCCTTCCTAATTAAGAAAAACGTGTTTCTTAATTAGGAAGGATCCTCTTCAGCCCTTATTTAATAAAAAACAGTTAGGAATGTTTAGGAGCATTTGGGAAGGTACAGGGAATTACCGGAAAACTTACCGAAATTGTCGGGAAAAGTGCTTAGGAAGGCATGAGCCAGATTTGGGTACTTACGAAGCCCCTCGGCAACGTCACTTGCAAGGCAAGTGGGGTTGTCGATAGAAAAGGATCCGATGCGGCGAATGCCGAGACGGATTAGATGACCGAGACGGTCGAGTGGTGAACCTTTTGGAAGGCTACCTGCGTAGCTCGGAGGAATCAAGCCTTGATCGTAGTTCGGAATAAGATCTGCTGAGGAAGGGAGAAGAGAAAACTGGTCTCTTCTTTGGGGAAAATAGAAAATGACCTAGGAGGTCAAGCAATTGATCCTCTGCGGGGATATGCTAGAAGTGACCAAGGTGGTCTCTATGAGGGATTACTTCATCACCGAGGAGCGACGAAGGAACGGGGTGACCAAAGTGGTCGGATGGCTGGACCTTTTATAAAAAGGCTACCTACGTATCCGGAGGAATCAAGCCTTGATCGTAGTTCAAGCATCACTAGATAGTTAGGAACGATGTCTAGGATTCTTGAGATTTTGACAATTAATGGAGGTGTCACACGATTGACAATTCTTGGAGGATGTCACACGATTGACAATTCTTGGAGGATGTCACCTGATTGAAACTAGAGCTTACGTCACTATCGAGTGGATAGAGGTAGCTAGAGTTTGGTGAACTTGAGCATACGTCTCAATCTCTTTCGAATCAGAGATATGGGTTGCTAAAGTTTGAAAAACTTGAGCATACGTCTCAATCTCTTTCGAATCAGAGATATGGGTTGCTAAAGCTAGCATGCTTTAAGCCTACGTCTCAATCTCTTTCGAATCAGAGATATGGGTTGCCAATGACTTGAGCATACGTCTCAATCTCTTTCGAATCAGAGATATGGGTTGCCAAAGTTTGAAAAACTTGAGCATACGTCTCAATCTCTTTCGAATCAGAGATATGGGTTGCCAAAGTTTGAAAAACTTGAGCATACGTCTCAATCTCTTTCGAATCAGAGATATGGGTTGCCAAAGCTAGAATGATTTAAGCATACGTCTCAATCTCTTTCGAATCAGATATATGGGTTGCCAATGACTTGAGCATACGTCTCAATCTCTTTCGAATCAGAGATATGGGTTGCCAATGACTTGAGCATACGTCTCAATCTCTTTCGAATCAGAGATACGGGTTGCCAAAGTTTGAATGACTTAAGCATACGTCACTATTCATAACAGAGGTAGCTTAAGTTAAGAAGAACTTGACAATTCGGAGGTTGTCACCTAACGTTATCCCGTTATAACGAAATTAACGGAGGTGACTGGGAATAGAGCTTGATTGCTTAGGAGATAAGGGATATCTTCGAAGAGGGTGTTATCTCGGTTAGAGGATAACGAGGATTGGAGGCCCAAGTGGAAAGTCCAAGGGCAAAATCGTAATTTTTGCTCGGAGCGAAAGAGGCCGCCCGGCATGAGAGGAAGGAAAAAGAAGCCGTACGGCAGTGGAAACTGATTTTTATAGATTATTTAAAACAGATTTGAACGGGCTATTGGGCATAGTTGCCGCCCATTCAGTCGCGAGAGAGAGAGAGGAGAGAAGAAAGAGTTTCGAAATTCTTTGAATTCCCTTGCTTCCCTTGATTTGAGATGGATCCGGCACCAAGACAAGCAAGGAAGAATGTCTCGCGGCCGCTCAAAGGAAGAGGAAGGAGCTTGTCGGACGGATAGGAGGTATGTCTTTCTCACGCCTCCATCGGAGCTCTATCTGGGAAGGAGGGAGCACAAATCGACGAACCCGCGATCGGTTGGGGTAAGCGTTCTTATTTGGCTCAAATCCGATGATTTTGCTTGATTTTTGAATAATTTAGGGCTTAACCCGAACTTAGGAATTTTCTAGGATTTTCCTAGGATTTTTGAATGATTTTGAGATGCATGAACAACCTATGAGGCTAAGAATATGCATGTGCAATTTATTTGATGAAAATTATGAGAATGACTCACTTTTTTCTCGCAAATGAAGTAAGAATGAGAATTGTCTAAATATGAGACGGAGTTCTTGCCTTGTGCTAGAACTAGGTCAAAATTATGATTTTCAATGAGAAAACATGATTTTGGAAGATGAAAATGATTCAATGCATGCCATTTTATTTGAAAAATAATGCTTATGTGCAAAGAATTGTGAAAATTATGATTTTGTGCCTTAGGAAAGCAACGTGCTTAAAATGACGCGTTTCAAATGATGAAAGTCACGTTTTGATGCAAAAGATGCTAAAAAGACTTGTATGAATGCTTTTCTTTTGAAAAAATATGTGCACTTTTGTGACTATATGCATGCTTTTGAAATGAGATGAAGGGTGACACTTCTTTTGATGTGCTTGTCTACAGGAGAACAAGTCTAGGGGACCATCGAGATAGCGGTGAATCTTTGGCGAGAGGATGCCGGATTTTGAGAAGAATGGGGTGAACCCTAAAGAGTTGGTGAGGGCTACCGGTGCGGACGCGTTTGTGGAGGCCATCGGCACGGGAATTCACATCACCTCAAAGAGCAAGGGCTGGTTCGGGCTCTTTGCGAGTTTTGGTGGGACTCTACTCATAGTTTCCACCCAGTGGGGAGAGCTACCGTGACTCCTGCCGATTTTACGGCGGTGCGGCTGCAGTTCACGGGAGGCCCGTGACTTGGAGAGACCACATTACGGTGAGGAGTTCCGAGCTTTGGTTGGATTTGAGCGATTCCCAAGGGATTGGGTATGGAGACGAGGAATGTCGAGGTGGCGATCCCGAAGCGCATGCGGGACTTTCTTTGGTAGTGGCCCGTGTGCCCGCATTTGGTTAGAGCTTTCGTGTGGTTGATGCTGTCGAGTCACTATCTTTGCTAATTGGGACGCTAGCCATGACTTGCCTCCTTGACTCTTTGGTTGATGTGGATGGGATAGGGACGGTCTCTTGGGGAGAGGCCGGATTAGGTGAGTTATACTTCTCTCTGGACATGTACGGTCGAAACAAAGCCGCTTCTATGGTTGCTTCTCATTTGCCCTTGAGGTAGCCTCTCTTTCTCTTCTCTTTTCTCTTTTCTGTCTTGAGACTTCTTATGAGAAAAATGACCTTTTGATGTTTTTGAACATGCGAGCACAGTTTTGCGAGGTGATCGGGTTCTTTCCTTGGAACCGGCGAGTGATATCACCATTTTCCACTGCGATGGTTCATTTGGAGGAGATGTGAGGATAGGTTCACGGGAAGACCCGGATCACTTTCGACTACAAGATGGTGAAGCACATGTGCTCAATAAGGATGGACCGGATGAGTGGACTTCTACCCACAGGGCGAGGTATCAGGAGATTTTCTTTGGGAGATGCTATTGAGGTGACGAGGCGGAGGTGGCTCACCGGGGCTGACTTGCGACATCATATATCTCGGGGGACCGTTTCTCGAGCGGCATGGTCATGTCCCTCCATTGGACGCCATTACTCCACACGATCCTCCAAAGGATCTGCCGGCCCGGGGGCAGCGGGCGGATGAGATTGAGAGGTACCAGGAGGTATAGGCTGCGGAGGAGTATTTTGACATGGGTACCCCTACGCCGTGTTTGTGGAGCAGCCGCCTCGAGGACCCACGGGCGTTGTGCCGACGAAGCCTCGCGGTCACTGTGGATATGGGGAGGATGAGCCCACTGGACCCGCCTATCCCTTCCCGCACACCTCTCATACGCCGTACACGGAGTACCGAGGAGGATGAGGATTCCTGTCCCACGACACGAGGGAGCCCCAAGATACCCTCGCCACCCGATAGCTGTTGTGAGTATACTCTTAGGGTCTTATTCCCTTTTTAGCTTTCAGATTTTCTATTTTTTTTGCAATTTCTCTCGAGATTTTTCTGAGATTTTCTGAGATTTTCTTTTCTTTTCTCGTGTTCCACTTCGCACCTACTGTGAGGTTGGTCGTGCGACAGTGGTTTGGAAAGACGTGTCTTAGATCCTTGGTCAAGAAAGCCGTGGCCTGCGCTTACTAAAGGCGTCAACAAGCGTGCAGAGCCCGCGCAGCAAAAGGAGTGTACGCTGTCGGGCGCAGATCCTCTTCTCGGCTTCGAGTACTCATCCAAAGGCCAGCCTCGGGCGAGGTCCTAATGCCGATATCTTGGAGCAAACTCGGCGGAGTACGAGCACGACAACATCCCTCTTTCCGATGCGAGCGACCGGGAGGACGTGATGAGAGAGCCTAGCGTCTACGAGCGGTGATGATGATGAAGAAGAAGAAGAATCTCGAGGCCTAGGGGGTCTCTAGAGTAGATTTGGAACAAAACAAACAATGAACACTTTTTATGCACAACTTGTTTATTTTTTGCTTTATTTTGACGCCTAGGTGGGGCGAAGACATTGTATTTACGCTTTATTTACTTTTCTAATTTATGCTTTTTCAATTTGCATATTATACTGAGCCTCGGGGCGACTTTTTTGCTTGGAATTGGGGCTAAAGCGGGCCAAAATAATATATAATGATATAAAGCGCTTGCGGCTTGGACATGTTTTTGTACGGGTTTTGGTTGAAAAGTGGGGTGAAAACTCCCTTGGGCAGCAACTTTGGTTGCTGATTTGCAATTTACATCGGAGTGCAAATGAAGCGTGCGGCATGGCCTTGAGGGCAAAAAGAGGCCGTGCGGCTCACTTCTGTCCTGGATCGGTGGTCATTTTTTGAATAAAACCAAAGCTTGGCCATTTCATTTTTATTTTCAACCCAAAATTGTTTCAAGCTGTTCCCCGTGGCATATTTTGGACCTAAAGACACCACCTTTGATCACTTTTGCAATGGAGAGGCCCGTTAGACTACAAAGGGGGAAGAGAGACCATTTTCATGTCCGGTCTTCAATCTTGGGCGAGACATAACTTCCAAAATCACAAGGGGCTGCTTTGATTCTTCCTTCAAGATCAAGTCTTTATGGCATTTGAGGGATCTCCCGCCCCGATTGGGACTGTTGAGAGCCGCGGCAAAGTTACGGGACGTCCGGAGACATGTTTCTTGCTTTTCTTACAACGAAATCGTCCCAACGTACGAAGACTTGAGCCTTGATTGGGGGTCCCAGGGCGAGGCTATATCTATTCCGGCTGATCGGAGACGTGCGGTGGCGGTAAAGCTTGCATCTTTTAAGATTCCTGGGAGAGGGCGAGGAGATGATGGTAGCCTCGGACAGGATTGACCTTCCGAGATCCCGGCGAGGTTTGGATCTCCGGCTATGGCAATGCTACCATGGTGGCTATGGACGCATTTATCCTTTGCGTCTTTTGCACGTTGTGCTGCTTGAGTCCGTGGGGATTTGTCACGGTGGTCTCCCGGACATGGTCGAGATCTGAGGCTGGGAAGGATATCGTCCCCACCGGTTTTGGGGGAGACTTTGCATGGGATCGACAGGGATGGCTCGGGGAGACCATTTCATGAGGTCCGGAGTCCGGCTGTGTTGACTTTGTGGGCTGCGGGAGAGGCTCGGGGGGCTTTGCACAGGGGCTTTGCCGACTCAATGCCCTTGGGTGATTTCTCGGAGAGGTGCACCTAGGCGGCAGGACAGGGGTAGGCTGGGAGTCGATGATGGCTAGGCTATCCACTTCGGACATCCGTTGGTGGATACCACACCTGGAGGTTGCGGCACAGGGAGGATATTTCGGGAGTCTTATGCTTTGTGAGGGTTCCAGGATTCTGGTGGTCATCCTTCTACATGCCACCTGCTTGGTATCCGGGCGGTTTGGGGCTTTACGGGAGCCTTTGAGTGACCGGGAGGACATCCGGACCATGGAGGTGATGTCTCTAGACATGAGGGACCCGGCCCGGCTTCACTTTTTCTCGAGGGCTTGGACATACACTGCTTTCCCACCCGGGGCTATATTTAGGAGCGGGAAGAGCACGATCTTGACCACTGTCTACTTGGACTGTACGAGAGGGAGATGGGAGCCGACTCGGGTTATCTTGGAGGATAGACGCCGAGTTTTATTGGGGTCGACCACGACTGAGTAGGACTACGAGGGAGACCGAGGCTAAGGCGAGTTGCCATAACCAATCGAGGTGACTTGAGTCGGGGACATGGAGGCTCGGTACAAGAGGTTGTCCGAGGTTGCTCATTCGAGCAATCGAGTCTCGAAGGAGGAGATACGGACTCGTGCTCGTATAGAGAGAGCGCTTATTGACACGGGGTTGGTCAGAGGCTCAGGTGAGGATACCAGAGGTCGGGATGAGGGATACCGACATTATTGAGAAGAAAAGGAAGAAGACTCGACGAGGCCGATGAAAAGGGAAGAAGACTGAAGAAGACTCGGCGGAAATAAGACGACGACAAGTCTTTTCTCAAGATCCTCTTATTGCCATTTGCGAAACACATTAGTTTATTTAGGCATTTTATTGTATTTTAGATCTTTTTAGCAGTGTTAGCGAGTCAAGAGGTGGAGCCTGTGCTTGAACTCATCAAGAAATTTTTGACTTGTAATGAACAAGAAATATTATTTTAGAAATTAATCAAGACATGTTTCATGGAAATTCAAATGTCTTATTACTTGGGACCCGTTTTATGAAAACCGAAATACCCTTTTATTTATTGCTAAGGACGCACTTTATGGAAGCTTTATTGCCCTTTTTTTATTGTTTAGACCGAACCATATAATGGTGCCGCTACGTTCCTTTTACAAGAAAGGCTAAGGGGCTCAGGTCTTCGTAGTTCATTACGGTGAACTAACAAAACTAAGTCTTTTTTTTTTTTTTTTCGTGCAACCTTTGTTTTTGCCTAGACCGCCCTTTTTGGGTTTTTGAGCCTAGCCGGGTATTACTCTTTTGCGCTAAGATTTTTTCTTTTTTTTTCTTTTTTTTTTTTATTATTAGACATAGTATCTTCGGAGTTTATCACCGCTTGACTGGGTGGACAAAGGATTGCCGTCCAAGTCTCGCAAGCTTCATTGCTCCTCCCGACAGATCTTTTGCACTACATAAGGACCGATCCAAACGGGTTCCCATTTTCCCAAAGGGGGTTGTCTCTAGTAGGGGCTTTACTTTGACACTAAGTCACCCTCTTTGATGTTTCCGGGCTTTGACTTTCTTATCAAACGCTCGGCCATTCGCCCCGGTAGGCTCGGGTGTGCTCCATGGCTTTGAGCCTTCTCTCATCAAGCAAGGCCAATTCATCATGCCGGCTTCTTAGCCATTCTACTTCTGACACTTTGTTTTCCAGGAGGACCCTTAATGACGGGATTTCCAACTCCACTTGGTAACAGCTTCCATCCCGTAAGTTAGGGCAAAAGGAGTTTCTCCCGTGGCTATTCGACAGACGTTACGTAGCCCCAGCAGTGCTAGGTGCAGCTTTCGGGCCAATCACGACCACGGGTGGCCATCTTAGGATGATCCGCTCGAGTGTCTTATTAGCGGCTTCCGCGCTCCATTGGTCTCGAGGAGTGCATCGTGTACGGGGACGACTTGTGGCGAGTAACTCGGGTCGACGGCCGATAGCCTATCGCGAGTCTCCTTCGAAGTGTGACCCATTATCGAAATGATCTCGTTGGGCACCCCATATCTCATTACTATGTTTTCTTTGATGGCCCGGGCCACTTTTCGGAAGTGAGGACCTTGTAGGACTTGGCCTCTACCCACAGGTGAAGTAGTCGATGGCTACCAACACGAACTCGTGCCCATTGCTTCCTCGTCGGGCTATTTTCCCTATCACGTCAATGCCCCAAGTTGCAAACGGCCAAGGAGTCGTCATGCAAGATGTCATGAGGTGGGAGATGGTTGAGGTTGGCAAACCGCCGGCACTTGTCGCGAGGTCTCGGACGCTGGGCGCGATCTGTCTCCATGGAGATCCAAAGTAGTAACCCATTCCGAGGATCACTTGCATCGGGGCTCTGGCATTCATGTGAGGACCGCAAGGACCATTGTGGACTTCGGTCATCAACTCTCCGGCTCTTTCTTGAGTGACACATAAGAGGAGCGGTCCTTGATACCGCTTCTTGTACGGGTTGCCTCCTAGGATGACATAATGGGAGGCCAACCTTTCGTGGCTCGCAAGCTTTTGGCTCGACTCCTTCTTTTGGTCTACCTTCTTCGTCTCGAAAGCCGACTCTCCGTCTTTGAGGAATTGGTAAATACGATTGTACCAAGGTTCCTTTATAGGCCTCGGGTCCCAGTCCACTTCACATGAAGGTGGGGCTTCTCTTCTACCCACTCAAGGGCTTTATGGCTTTTCCCTCGGGGATCTCTACCAATGAGGCTAGAGTAGCTAGGGCATCCGTGAATCTGTTCTTTTCCCTCGGCAAGTAGTGGAAAGTCACTTCTACGAACCGTCCGAGCTAACTCCTCCATATGGGCATGATACCGTTGCAGATTAGGGTCCAATCCAGTCTTCCACTTTTGGAGACTTGGTTGATGATCGGGGAGTCTCCCAGTAGAACTTCGAGCTCCTTGACATTTCTTTCTAAGGCGGCCTCCAAACCCGGTAATGCGGGCTTCATACTCGCGACATTGTTCGTGGCGGGAAAGTTCAACTTGAGGGCTATGGGGGTATGCTCATCTTTCGGATCGACCAATAGCATTCCTACACCATTTCCTCTTTTGTTAGCGGCTCAGTCAAAGAACAATTGCCATCTATTCTCGTGCTCAAGCTGCAAAGATCCCTTCATCTGGGGGAATTGGGGTTCGTGCCCTCTGTCTTCATTCTTGGGGAAGTTCGCCAGTGATCCGACAATGCTTGACCCTTGATGGCCTTTCTGGTCACATAGTTGATGTCGTATTCCTGCCAAGAAGAAGGACCACTTCGCTAAACGCATCGAGAGGGAAGGCTTGTCAAAGATGTACTTGATGGGGTCCATTTTCGAGACCAAATTCACGGGGTGGGCTTGCATATAATGCTTTAACTTGCCGACTACCCCGGACCGATCTGCACGAGGTCTTTTCATCTTGAGTAATTGAGCTCACTCCCCCGTAGCTTCAGGTGACAAAGTAAATGGCGTTTTCTACCCGAGAAGTCTTTCTTCTCTTGGGCCAAGCATAGCTCCAATGCCGTGTACGTGAACCGGTGAGATAGAGCGAGAAGAGGCTTGTCTATGTGGGGGCATAGTGCCAAGGGGATGTACTAAGTATGCCTTGATCGGTCAAAGGCATCTTGGCATTCTTCGGTCCATTCTCATGTCCACATTCTTCTTCATGAGCTTGAAGATGGGCTCGCACATAGTGGTCAATCGATTGACGAAATGGTGATGTCTCGCAATTTACCCATGAAGCTCTTGACTTACCTGCGGGTTTGAGGTGGCCTCATATCCATGATGGCTTTGATCTTCGGGGTCAACTTCTATACCTCGCTACCTGTGACCATATACCCAAGCACTTTTCCCCTTGTCACTCCGAAGGTGCATTTGGCGGGGTTTAGTCTCATGGAATCTTTGTCTCGACCTCTCAAAGAATTTTCGTAGGTCAACAAAGTGTCGCCCACCCTCTCCTTTGGAGTGGATTATCATATCATCTACGTAGACCTCAATCTCACTTGTGGATCATGTCATGAAAAAGCGCGGTGTTGCCCTTTGCAGTAAGTAGCCCCGGCATTCTTGAGCCCGAATGGCATTCTTGTATAACGATGGGTTCCCGTGGTGTGGTGAAGGCTGTCTTTTCTTTGGTCTTCCTCGGCCATCTTGATACGGTTGTAGCACCTGCAAAACCATCAACGAAGGATTTGACTTCGTAGTTGGCGATGGAGTCCACCGGGATGTCTATGTTTGGCGGAGGGTAGTCGTCTTTGGGCCGAAATTTGGCCTTGTTCGGATCTCGGAAATCCACACAAAGCGGCGCACCTTCCCATTAGCCTTGGTTACAGTCACGATGTTGGACAACCATGTCGGGTATTCAATGACTACGATGAACCCTACCCCAGTAGCTTCTCAATTTCTTCCTTGACTGTAGAGACCATTCCAGCCTTGATCTTTCTCGGTT
Source organism: Adenophora triphylla var. japonica (assembly GCA_022495995.1). Classification (NCBI taxonomy): domain Eukaryota; kingdom Viridiplantae; phylum Streptophyta; class Magnoliopsida; order Asterales; family Campanulaceae; genus Adenophora; species Adenophora triphylla. The sequence continues at coordinate 2,559 of JAFEMH010002522.1, read as the reverse complement.
TACGCTGCGGCTTAGCATCCGGTGCTAGAGGGATTACGTGCTCTACTATCGAACTATCTCCCAGCCCGGCATATCCTTGTATGACCATGCAAACACGTCAACGTATTCTACGGCGGCTCGATCAATCTTGTCCCTTTCAACCCCCTGGAAGAAGCTTCCAATCTGTGTCCCTTTAGGTTCCTCAATAGTACCCAAGTTCACACTTATCAAAACCTCCTCGGCGGCTTGGGCCCGGTTTTCCTTTTTTACGAAACACCTAACTAAAGATTTCTTTAATGTATTGTTCGTTTAGTGTGTTTGCATCTTGTTGAAATGATTCATTATTAAGCTGTTGTTAAGTTTTGAGTTAATTTATCATTTGTTAAGTTGGCAATAAGAGGATAATCGTAAAAGATTTGTCATTTCATTCAAAATAAGTGGGAAAGATGACATCGATTACATTTTTCATAATCCTCGGGCGTAGAGGCCTTCGGATGACTTCGAGGGTGGAATTCAAAGATTCTTTGACCTTCGAATGAATAGACAACAGAGGTGTTTGGACACTTTTACCGGCCCAGGTTTGAGAAGGACGGGTGTACCAATCCAAGCTCAGGCGTGATCATTTCTGTGTCAATGGCTACTCGGCCCACGAGAATGTCTCCCCAATTCTTCAATGGCATTTGTCTTAGTCACCCAGGAGTGCGAGGATCAGCCAAATGACTTTCACCATACTAATCTCCAATAACGGCAACTATCTCATTAAATCACGTCTCGAACCGGCAGAGATCAATCAAATGCAGGATTTGTGCTTCTTCGTCAAGACAACTCTTGCAAAACCAGCCTTTATTTGATCAGTTCTTCTTTGGAAGGAAGCTTCTATGCAGAGCGATCTTTGGAAGAGCTAACTCAAAGGCGGAGAAGTCCATTGTCCTGAGGATGTCTTGACTCTTTGAGCCCACCGGCCGGATTTCCTTTGAAGACGTACTCATTACGAACGGTAGTGAGGTGAAGCCCCGAGGATATCTACGGCAAATCAAGGAACATTCTTCGAACAGGGATTGGGTTGGCTTTCCCCTAACTTTCTCCAAGGTTCTCCGGAAGGGTTTTACGCAAGGGAGATCGCAGATCACTTTACGTCATATTGTGTCCACTCCTTTTGCTTAGAAGTAATGGCGCCGGAGACGGACTGTAAGGATGGTGGATCCCTTCACCTTTCATGCCTTTAGCTTTTACTCGGCATCCCGAGGGAGTTCGGTTTGTACTCCCGAAGCCGTATACGGTAGTCTCTGTTCCTTCACATCAAATGATGGTGTTACGACCTTGAAGTCAGCCTTCTTACCCAATCGAAGTCCCGGGAAGATAACCCATTTTTCGCATCATTCTCATGGCGGCAGAGAGGATTTTATCCCGGAGTAGTGGTGAGGTCGGTGCAGCACACTTGTGCCTTGGAAGCTACCGGAGAATCCGGTCAGTGCTAACCCTTCATCATCGTGCTTGATCTCCAATATCGGGATATCCCCAGTGCTTTGGTTCCTTCTACCGTGACACCTTTGGCTCTCCATAAGTAATTGGTGGTGATAGTTCCATCACTCATTTTGGCAGAAATTTGACGCCTTGTGATGCAAAGTAGAGGCTACCCCGTTTATACCCCGAAGGGTGGATCCAAAGGCCATCCAATGAGTGCGGTAAATGAAATCGGAATATCAATAACTTGAAAGTCAATGTCCATGACACTTTTTCCAGAGAACCACATCTTGAGAGTGGCGATCCCCAAAAACCTGATCGTGCGGTGGAGTCACCTTAATAGTTCTGACTAGAAGGCTTTAAAGTCCGTTGGCTTCGGATCCAATAAATCCATCATTTTAGTGGCAAGACATTCATTGCGAGACCCTCCATCGACTAATACCCGTGGTAATCGACGCTCTTCTCTAAGCCCGATTCCTGTGATGTAAAGGGTTCATTATGGCTAGCCCCATACTTTGGCGAGTCCAGCTTCGGTAAAGGTAATGATATTTCCATAGTGATATGCTTCCAATCATTTGGACCCAGACCTCATGCAGGGTGACGTCTATGGGCACCATGGTCTTGGCCAAACTTTCTTCCTGAAAGCTTCAACTTATGAGGGTATGAAGAGGTCAATGAGGGACCATAAGGGAGATATTGGCTTAGGGTACACTTCAACCGAGTTATTGGACTGGATCCTCCTTGCTCGAGTCGAGGCTTTGCCTCGGCTTCAAACATAAGGTCTTTTTATCACGATTTTGGCTTAGAAGTGACTCGCGCTTCTTTTGTCACCCTTAGGGTCGCTCAACATTCATCCTGCCCCGAGGCCAAGAGTCATCACATAGAAGCATTGGATTTTCCTTGGTCATTATTCCCTCTTTGGAGTGATTATGTCAATTCTTTCAAAGTCGCAGAGAAACGCGATTCTTCTTGGCTGATGTGGCCAATTCTGGCCAGATTGATCCGATTGACGGTCTTTGCCGGGCCAAAGCATAGGTGGCCTTCCCGAATCTGGGTCCCGGGTTCTAGGCTTTTGACCTTTGCAGTTTGACCGGCTGATTTCAACTTCACATTCTC